>VWZX01010699.1:9901-23061 GCA_013399015.1 Galbula dea | reverse complement strand
TGCAAGGATGCTGTGGGAGACAGTGTCAAACGCTTTACTGAAATCAAGATAAACCACATCCACTGCCTTACCCTCATCTATCCACCTGGTTATGTCCTCATAAAAGGCTATCAGGTTGGTCAAACATGACTTCCCCTTGGTAAACCTATGTTGACTGCTCGCAATGACCCCCTTATCCTTGAAATGCCTAGAGACAGAGTCAAGGATAAAGTGCTCCATCACCTTTCCTGGGATGGAGGTGAGGCTGACTGGCCTATAGTTACCCGGCTCCTCCTTCTTGCCCTTTTTGAAGACTGGAGTGACATTTGCCTTCCTCCAATCCCCAGGCACCTCTCCTGTTCCCCAGGACTTATTAAAGATGATGGAGGGGGGCCTGGCAATGACTTCTGCCAGCTCCCTCAGCACCCGTGGGTGCATCCCATCAGGACCCATGCATTGATGGATGTCCAGGTGGCTTAGGTGTTCCCCAACCCAGTCCTCCTCAACTAAGGAAAACTCCTGCAGTATCCTTGGGGTGCTCATACTTACTTGTCCTCTACCTGTTTTGGTGTTAGCTTAGATGTGTAACACAAAAACTGTAATTGTCTTGCTATTTTAGAGGATACACAGTGATCACATAGCTATGGTGACTTATTTGAAAAAATAGTTAATTTAATAAAATATTTAGACGTTAGCAAAAAATTATGGAATGAGTTATGTCCTTTTACCAGTCTTTGGATAAAAGTAGTAGTCATACCTCGTCTGCAAAGAGTAAGCAATTCTATTTGCTTCTGTCCATGTTCAGAAGCTTAAGTTTATTGGCATTTGACCTCTTAAATGTGTTGGAGTAATATATGTGCACAGGCAGGGTAGGAATTTTTGCATGCTTTTGAAACAAATGACACACTAAATGTTTTTTCTGAGAGAAAATGGACACAATAAATATATTTTCATAGATGTAAAGGTTTCAACAATCTATTTTTGAGAGAGGTATATAGTAATGGATTTTATTCTTTTAAGTAAATATTCATTTAACTTCTCAATGTGTTAGAAATACACGCATGCACACTGAATTTTAAGAACACAAAACCACACTAAGATGAATAAATTATGTCATTAAAATATTAATACAGTCACAACTATTAATAATTGCCTTTAAAAATAATTTTATTTCATACTTTAATATTCACAGTAGTTCAAATTAATTTACCAATTTAAATGACGTAGCCATCTTATTTAAGCATTAGCACAGAACAGAAATTGGTTTTTCCCAAAATATATCTTACTGTATGTTTCTCAGGTTCAAATAAACATTTGTCTGTTGCCTTCTTTTAAGTGCTCATTCTTTACCATTTATTAGCCATTCGTAAACTGGCAGGTTATTTACTCTAGATTTCCTACTTTTTCAAATGTTTGACAATGTTAGCAGCAAATTCCCATTATCTTTGGTTTTCCTGATGTAAAAAATACTGTAGCATGAATAAATTGATCTTTGAAACATTTCTGTATGTTTTAGCCATTTTGCAAATCAGTGGAACCTGTATGTGGATATAATGGAGAGACCTACAGCAGCGTCTGTGCTGCCTATACTGACCGTGTGGCTGTTGACTATTATGGATACTGTCAGGCTGTAGGTGTTCTCTCAGACTACAGTTTTCATACAGAGTGTGCCTTTGTTAAATGTCCCCAGTTTTCTGCTACTGGCTGCAAACCAGTTATTGCACCAGGTACGTTAATTCATTGTTGAAGTTTACTGCAGCTAGGGGAGACTCTCCAAGCTATGTGTATAAATAGGTGTATATTTGGAAGAAAAATTTATGCTTTAATATATTATATTCCATAAAGCTTTCGAGACATCTAAGAGAAAAGATGAAGAAGAGATTTTTTTTCTTAGTGCTAGAACAGGCCAGTGTCAGGACTCTGCTGAGTAATTCTGTAGTGGAAAGGCCTTGGCTTTAGGAGTCACACTCCTTCAGTCTTTAGAAACTTGCAGCTGTCTGCATAGGACTGGCAGGGGGAGACAAATGAGGTCTGTGGTGTCTAGGGTTCAGTGTCACTGGGAATCCAACGAGTACTTTTTCAGAAGTGGCAGCACACTGGGGATGCTAAACTGTTACCGAAGCAGAGTTTCCAGAAGAATAAACATGATATTTGCTTAGAAGACAGAAAGATTCCATATATATTTACAGTAGTGTGAAAGGAAGAAAGTAGGAATAGTTTTGCTTTTGTGCTGGATTGAACTGATGTTTTATTGTTTTCACAGATACTTCCTTTATGAAAACGTAACTAATCATAGGTAATACACAGAGCAAATAAAGCTCAGTTTTTAAAAAGGAACAGGTTTTTCTCATTCAAGGGTTTGTAAAAGGGTCTTTGTGCTATGGTATTACATCTAATATTGTAAAAGTCACTCTGTGAATGTGAATTATATATAATAAATTGGAAGGTGAATTAAATATACAGTCATGAGTAGAAAATTGAAGTATTGGCTCTGGTTTCTGAGATGGTGAAGAAAAACAGTAGGAGAAAAAAGACACGCTTGTGTGTTAAACACAAATCTGTCAGACAAGTCCTTTTTCTCCCTCTTAATATAAACATTCTAAGCTCCAACATGGTATAACAGCATAAATTGTTTGCAGTAGGCATAATGGCTTCTGATATGTCCTAGCTGTTTCAGCTCTTGAAAATCATCATTTCTGTAATTGCATATGCATGCATCCAAACAGTACAAAAAGTGCCTGCAGTTTTTAGCTTACTATAATGAAACATTTTGACACAAATGAAAATGTCTTGTTGCTTTATGTTGATAGTAGTAAATGTGTGTTGAAAGGTAACTACTTTTGCATTATAAATGTTTTCAACAAAATATCTTAGAAATTGTGCAATTCTACTATCAAATTGAAACATTTACTTTGCTTTGGTAGTTTTGCTAATTCTCAGTTAATGTTTGACTTTTGACCTCTTGCTTACTTAAAAGTGAAAAGACTATTTGCTTTTATTTCTGATAGTTTTTTATTCACATAGGAGCCTGCTGTCCACTATGTGCTGGAATGCTAAGAATCTTATATGACAAAGACAAGCTGGATACCTTTGCAAGTGTAAGCAGTTTAATCATGCCTTACATTTAATGGTACATGGAAAAGCCAAGTTACTGTATACTCTCTCCTGAAAAGTTAACACATTATAAACCAAATTATTTTTCAGTAGGTTGTATGTAATTTGGTTTTTTCTTTATGTGGTTTATACTTTCCTTTATTTCTTAATATTGGATATAGGAATTGAATTACAATGCAAAGCAAAACAGAATTAGAGTAGACACAAATAAGCACATTCATGTTTGCAGTTTAAATGACATGTAATAGTAAAGACAAATTATATGGGAACTGCATCTGTCTCATGGTAGTAATACAGTGTATATTTCTTATTTATGGCTTTTTAAGATTATTCTGCTAGCTCACTATTTTCTAATGTAGGTAACAGTTCTGACATTGTCTTCTGTTTAAATTGGATTGTTTTACACTCTTAGTGTTATCTAAATCATTGTCACTGATTTTATTGCTTATCGTCTAAAATGTTGGATTTAGTTTAGCATCTCTGTAAGTTAGACACCAACATCCTTCATTGCTGCTCTTTGAAAACCTCCAGTGTAAGATGGATCTTCTGATGTTGATTGTTTCTGAATACAGTATACTAGGCCCAGACTCCCCATGTGGTGTATAAAAGGACTGAAATTTACTGTCCCCTACTTTTGTGCTTCAGCATATGGAACAGAGCAGAATGCTTGATTATGGGCACTACAAAATAAGAGTAATATGACAATCGTGCCTGGTCAAGCAAAACAATTTGTGTTTGTGTCTGCACATGACTTTCATGTTTTTTAATAACAAGAAGAAAGACAATTTCACCAAAACAGTGTAAGATTATGTTAACCTGTTTAAATGTATAGAAGTAGAGGTAATTAGCTGTTACTGTAAGTTAAAAATTTAGCTTGAACATTTGGAGATTGAGTCCAACTAACCCCCTGCTCAAAGCAAGGTTAACTCCAGTTTTATCAGCTTGGCTAGCTAAGTTTCTAATTTAAAACCTCTAGGAGTGGAGAATCCACAAGCTGAACAGCACTGTACTCTATCCAGTCTGACTGTGTGGCCTGCGGAGTTGGAGCAGGGCGTAAATAAAGGGGGGGTTATGATTTCTGCCACTGTACTTGCTGTTGCAGTCCAGTGTGTGGTTGGCCTTCAGCTCAATTGTATGCTGCTGATTGATGTTCTACTGATTACCTCTCAGAGATTTTCTGCTTGTAAGTGCTGTATGTGTGTACACTAACTGATTTTGCTGAGTAACAGTGTCTCCTAGCTCATGACTGCATTCTGGAATGTCTTCCAGTTGTCTCTAATGGTATCAAGAACACAGTGACCACTGCAGCTTCTCAATTTATACATTACAACATGTAAACAACAATTTTTAATTTGAGTTAGAAGGTGGCTTTCTAGTTAAAGAAATTTATTGGACTTAACTCAAGTAGTTATTCAAGTAGTTGGTGATTAGGGTACTTAGTAGTTGCTTTTTTTCTTCCTTTTTTTTCACCTCTCCTTTTTCTTCCCTTTGTCACCTTATTCCTGCTGACTTTATCTTCTCTTGCTTACCTAATGCCACAATACAAAATCTTCAAGTTATCAGAACTCATATATATCAATATATACATATTTACATTTAAAATATGTAATCTCTCAAACATTCAAGTCAGCGTTCTTTTAGCACATACTAGAAATTAACAAAAGTTTGCCTGAAGGTATATCGTTCAGAAACTTCAATCAGGGTCATCCAGTAAGTCCCCAGAGGTGACCTTTAACTGATCACTGACACCTGGGGACTGCATGGTACTGCCACTACCCTGTGTTTTTTTTACTCCAGTGTGAATTAGAAGCCAGCTAATATCTCCCAGTAATACCACAGAAAATGCCTAACTGTATATTTGAGTAGATTTGATACATGACATTAATGTTATTAACATTGATCTTCTCTGATTCCATGAATAAAACCATACAGTTTTGGTGTGCATCTCTTGCTTTCGACACTGTATGTACTCATATAGTGTATAGAACCATTGTACTGGACATGGTTAAGTCCCAGATAGATGGAATCATTGCTAGAAAAGCTAGTGTACACTTCAAGCAATGCCACAGGGCAAGAAGTAGTAACATATGCCTATTTTAGTTCAGATAAGTGGTTCATATGGGAAAAAACTGCTTCAGTTACTGAAGAGTTCTATAGATCTGAATTCACACACACACACACACCCTGTCTGGTCTTTTTTCTAAAGATAGCAGGAAACAAAAGTCAGCATCTGTGCAGAGTAAAGAAACGTTAGATATCTGCTAAAATTTTCATCTAGTCTACTAGGTTTCTAACCTAAAACATTTATCCAAATTTGATGCTATTGGTCATCCTTAAAGTATTCATATGCTTCTGTTTTAAGACTGATTGATCAGTCAGCGTGTCCAGACTACATTTTAATGGGGCTATGACAAGAAAATACCTCAAAGATCTGGAAAAGAAGTGTTGTGTGATACCCTTCAAATTTGATTCATGTAGTTTACTTGGATTTCCTAGTCTTCCATTTGTTAAGGTTCTGTACCAAGGGTCTTAAAAGAAACAAATCTACAGTAGAATAAGAAGGATTGATTTCTTGCAGCTACAGAATGCTACGAAATGGAACAAAATAGAATGACCAGAAGTCAGAAGTTAAATACTTGTGTTGCTGTGTGTACTGATCAACCTATCCAGAAGTGACCTAGAAAAAAATATGACAAATCTTTAAGGTGTGGCGGTGTTTAAATAGACTGAGCATGTACAATCAAATTATTGTTTGTCAGATACAGACAGCAGAACACAGATAAGAATTTTAAGAGAAAAATACATTTACCTGGTAGTTACGTGGTGATCTTGAAAGGTCACATGTTCCCAAAGATACAGGCGTATCTGTCTTCATAAAGCCCTAACTCTTCATTTCTGGTGGCTCTTGGTTCTGTGATGGTAAAGGAGTGTCAGCTGATAAGGCTGCTCTGCCTCTTGTTTCCAAGCATGGGAGCACAAGGTGCTGTAACAGATAGCCATTTATATTATTTGGAGGCAAATGATACATATACACACTAACCATAAAGGTAGAGAACAACACATATCAAAACCATGGTTAATTTAAAAGCTAAATCATTTTCCCCCCTTCTTCCTTTCACCTTTCACTTCCTTTTAATGTTTGGGGGTTTTTTTGGGGGGGGGAGGGGTTTCATTTTTGGGGTTTTGTTAAAATCATTTTTTATAATGATGTTTTTAAATCATTGAATCATTCATTTTTTTGCTAGAGATTAGAACTGAGTAGTTTATTGGCTGAAAGAAATTTTTTGGCATGGCATCAAGTTAATAAAACTGAAAGAGAAGAAATGTAATTTTTTGCACAATGTTCTTTGTTTTATTCCAGGTCACAAATAAAAAGCCTATAACAGTACTCGACATACTTGAAAAAATCCGCCTGCATGTCTCAGTGCCACAGTGTGACGTGTTTGGATACTTAAGCATAGAATCCGAAATTGTGATTCTCATCATTCCTGTGGATCAGAACCCAAGACCACTGCAGGTAGACTATGTTATTATTTTGTTTACCCAGCATGGATTTACTTAATTTTTATATGTGTACAATTTACTGTTTCAATGTGGCATTTCTAAAATTGTGCCTTTTCCTGTGTAAGTGAATACATGGGAATCTCTCTGTGACTTACTAGCTGGGTGGTAAAATATCTTGAGAATCCTGGTTTTCTGATAAAAGTCTTCTGAGTGTGGGTAAGTAGAGGGGGAGGTGAAGGAAGGACAAGGATAGAGTAGTATGATTTTTATTTTAAAATAATAAATGCAGAACCCTAAACTTTCTGTGGCTGAAATAACAGAATATAAAGACTGATGAAATTAAATAAATGCATGACCTCTTAAATTACTATTGTTTATTAAATGCACACTTGCATATTCAATGGTACTCCTTTGACTCTAGTGTCAGGATTGAAAGTAGACTGAAGTATATGTGATATTAGACTGAAGCACATCATATATATTGATATCATATTAATACATTGTGCACTTCTTGATATTAAGCAGTAGTTCATACCAAAGAGGATCTGTTGATACTGTTCTGAGACCATCCTGGTTTTGATATTGCTTTCCACCTAATGGTAAAAAGTGTTGAGAGATGCCAAAATGCTGTTTAAAGCTAAAAAGAAAGTAACATTCCAATAAGCTGTCCAGCTTGCTATGTCATAGCTACTTCATGCTAGCAAACAAGAACCTAACACTGCAGTACAGAACACTAAAAATAAACCATCAAATACAGCTCAATGTTCTTACAGTATTTTCTTAGGAGCAGTTCAGAGTAATAGAAGCAAGGTTTTGGCTATGTATTCCATTATTACTGTCTTGAAGCTGTTGCTTCATTTTCACTTTCTGCTTGTTAACCTGTGCAAAAACAGTAAGGATAGCTTCTTCCTATTAAAAGGAACATAATTCCTTGCCATTTTATAGTTGTTTCCAGTAGTCTTGCCTGGCCCTGCTGACAGCACTTTATCATGAAGTCCCTTTGCAGATTACATGATCTCACTAGTTCATTCTGTTACCTCACATGCTGATGTGTACTACTGTAAAATGAAGGATTTAGCTTTGAAACTGAAGGAAAAACAAAACTGTCCACAATCTCTCTCTTATCTTACACAATACAAAGAGAATTCAGGCAAGTTCTTTTCCTTGAAATGAACTTTATTTTATATGTATGGCTGCTTCCCATTTTAATTTTATTTCTCCAGTCTAATTTTGCATGTCCTGTATTGCTTCTGGGATGGGCTGCAGTTATGATAGTGTGAGGGCATAGAATCACTGCCATAAACTTTGCAAGCTGAAGCATCTAATAGAGTAGTTATTTCTCAGGTGTATATATTGTGGGTGTTTTGCCTGCCCATGCTGCTGGAGCAACAATCATCTCTGCTCCAACTTATGTCTCCTCCTTTAGCAGAAATAGCCCAAGCCTTAAGCAACTTTCCCAGTCTGCTCAGCTCTCACTCCATTGGCAGCAGGTGCTGTCAGACTCCTGGGAGAGGAGGACTCTGAAAAGGTGGTCTAGTGGTTAGGATTCAGAGCTCTCACTGCCAGGACCTGGGTTCAAATCCCAGTCAGGGAAGCTTTGTTGTGACCTAGTCTTAGGGAATCCTGCTCTGGTTGGACTAGATGATCTTTCAAGGTCCCTTTGAACTCCTAACATACGGTGATACTGTGAAATCAGAGAAGCCACCTGAAAACAGGGAGGAGCTGCTCATCTTGCTGGTGACATCCATTGCTGAGCTAGAAACTCCTCAACTTTTAAAGCTTTGGGCCTCCAGATACTAATTTTGTCAAGTTAAAACATCACTACAGGCGGCTGCCAAATCCACTAAAGAGACTTAGTAAATTGAATCCTAGGTTGCAGTAGAAACTAAGGTGCAAAAATGGATTTTCTAACATAAATTCATAATTATCATCTTGTCAGTGAGAGAATGGAAATCTGGGTTTTCTCAGATTTTCCTGTTACTTCTATTATTCTCTTTCCCTCACATAAAAGAAATAATTTTTCCCTGATTTTGAAGAAAAATAGTAAATTACTATTTTTCCAATTGCAGACTTCAAGGCACTATCTTGGTCAATCAGGAAGTCAGTCCTTCTCCCAGTATTCAAAACACATTACCCACAATAGATAGTATGTAGTGTCCTTTGTTCCTTTTGCTACTACTCAGGGCTTCCACAATATTTTTTCACAGTACCAAAACCTATGATAAGAACTCCAATATGTTTTCCAAGAAATACTCCCCAAAAACATATACATGTTGTGTGCTAATGGGAATAACTCAGATTTTCTTTCCTGAATTTTGCTACCTAGCAAAATCTTTGAACCAGCATTTCACATGGCAAGAAGGTAATTTATTTTCTTTCCTTAGATTGAAGCCTGCAATAAAGAAGCAGAAAAGATAGAATCACTGATTAATTCAGACAGTCCAACATTAGCATCACACGTGCCGCTGTCAGCTCTAATTGCATCTCAAGTACAAGTTTCATTTAGCATTTCTTCTCCTTCTGTTAAAGTGGTGCCTGTTCTGCACTCTCTGTTCATAAGCCTTTTATTCACCTTGTCAGCATTAATATATATAACTACTTAGAAAATATGTATGAGTATTGCAGTGTTTTATATTGTGAAGAACATTCAGAATTGTTGATCACTGAAACAGAAAACAAAAATTGTAGCAAAATTGATGAATTAATGTTTTTCAACAAAGAACTAAAAGTACTTAGAATAATGTGAAAAGATTACTCTTTTACTCATTACTAGTCAGATGACTGTTTCAGCACAATTAGATTGTTTTCCATTATCTTGGAAGCAGAAAAATACTCTGGAAGGTTCTGACATTATGGATTTATGATTTTTGTGAGAAGGGATCTTAGAGGGTTTTGTTTATTTTCAGCAATGACCAAAACAGTGTTTTGAGTTTATTGAAAAAAATGTTAATTTTATATTATTCAGATGTGTATCAGTGACAACAAAAACCATGCAACTATTCTAAGCATCATTTCTGGAAGAAACAAATTGCTGCTACTTAATTACCCTACCAAAAATTTAAGAGTTTATTCTCATGTAAATATGCTCTTGTATTTTATTATTAAGAACACTAACTAGCCCTGGGCCTATTTCAATAGAAACTTTACTTGGACTAGTGAAGATTTGCAGGATATTGAGCTCAGTGCTTGTAAAATGACAATCAAGCTCTATACTAGTACCTAACTTCAGTGAAGAAATATATTCCTTTATAGTTTTGTAAATTTCAGAATCTCATATTGAATGCAAAATTATGAAGAATCTCAATGTCTGTATTAAGTGCCATTTAAAATATTGCAGTATTTGCATGTTATCTAATGAAATTTATACTTTAAATGTTTATACAGACTGTATGTTTTATTACTTATTGTATTTTATGCACCTGACCTTAGTCAACATGAAGTATTTTTATCAGTATTATGATAGCCAACTTTTGAAGTATATACAGAAAAACTTATTTTTGCCAAAATGCTGAACTTTGAAAGAAAGCACTGAAAACATTTTGAACATATATGTTGTTGTAGCATGTTTGTAGCAATTATTTTCTGCAAAATCTTTTTAAGTGCAAAAATATTAAAGGTTTTTATTTTAATAAAACTTTGTTATGTGTCCTTGTATAAGAATGTATTTAATTTTGTTGAATTCTGCAATGCAGCATATATTTTTCTTTCTTTCTTAAATCAACACTTAAAACTAACTGCAATTACATACATTTGTGACTCACACAGTTTAACGTTTCCAAACAAAGTACATTTCAGGGGGAACAGGGGCAGATTTTTGGTTTTGTTTTAGCAAATCTATGTCACATGCATGTAAGTTTATGCTGCAAGTGTCAGGCTCAATTAACTATAGGTGTCCCTGCTCACTGCAGGAGGGTTGGACTAGATGACCACTAAAGGTCCCTTCCAACTCTAACCATTCTGTGATTCTGTCAACTATGGAAGAAGAATGATGATATTTCATGGGGTAGTCATCCTCAGCTTTGATTTGGAAGAGATTTCTCTCACCTGCAGCTGGAAGCTCCACAAATGTTAAGGACAGAATTAATACCTTATTTGAACCTAAGCTTTAAGGCTCAACCTCCTGAAAAGCAAACTGAGTGACTAGATATGTATATTTGCAAGCTGACAAGAGTGAGTTTCCTTAAAACATCCCTGAGTTACTATTCTAAGCATATCTCTATGTTGTTTGTCTCTTAATGAGTGAAGAGCACTTTTATATTTTAAAATTTGTTCTCTATGCATAGTTGCTGAATATTATATGTAGTTGAGTACCTCTGGTAGATGACTACAAATGCAGACAATCATTGGAAGTATTCTTGCCAAATAACTCATGCACATAATCATCAAACTCTGGATACAAAATCTTGTTGAATATGTTGATAATCTACCTGTTACTGAAATGTCTTCCGTGGATTCTTTAGAAGCTTGGATGCAAGAGTATAACAGATGCATTTGAAAAGCTTTTTGACCTGAAATGACTTAGATGATCTCCTCAGAAACTGCATGCAGTTCAGACTGTTTATTGAATTCCATATTTTTTCCAAATCATTAGCAAGTCTCTCTTCAACATGTAAATGTAGCATGTTAGCTTGCTTTAGCATTTAGCTTTAGCAATCTAATGTCTACTAAAACTAAAAGGAATTATAAATGTCTTAAGAAAAAAAATATATACACATACATATGCGCTACACTGGATAAATTAGTTAAGGGTTTAAAACATACCTTCTTTGGAACAGAATATATAGTGACACTTTTTGGTTTTTTACACCTGCAAATATTTTCTTTGGCAAAAGATAATACAAAAAAGTTGTCTCAATTTGTATGATGAATCAGGAGAAAGCTGCACTTAAGCCCAAAGATTTTTGGATTCACATATGAATGTCCAGTACAACACAGAAAAGAGTGAAAATTTTGAGTGCTTATGTTAAACTTCTATAGAACCAATGAGATTTCACATAATCCTAAATTCCTGTTCCAATTGACTTATTGACATAGGACATAAAGGATAATTAAAAAATACACAGAGCTATATGCATGTGTATGTGTATAAATATATTTATGTCACAGTGCCCTGTACCAGGCTTTGTATCAGCCTATCTTCAGGAAGAGCATATTTGGCCACTGAATAGGATTTAGCAATTAATTTTAGTAAAGAATCCAAATTTGAAGGATTTCAAGTACAAATGGCAATTAAAGACGCAGGATCAAACTGTTAAATTTATGTAATTTATACACAGTGTTCTCTAGCTGTAAGTGTACAGAAATGTTAAAAACACATCTATGAATTATTACATTCTAAAGTGCACCTCTCAGCAGCAGTTCATTTTCCTCTGAGTTAGCAACATTTTGGTCCCTCCTGGTCAGGGCAGCTTCTGAGTTCCTGTGCAAATGCTGATATGAGTCAAGAGCAGCTATCAGCTGCTGACTACAAGCAGAAGTTCACTTCCTATAGCATAAAAAAGTAAGTTTAACTATTTCCAAACACTAATTCCTTGCAGAAACTGAGCTGCTGAAACAGCCAGCAGGGCTGTAGCTGTATTGTCATTAGCAATGGCTGTGTGCACTGCCAGCTCACCTGAGTGTTAACTTCATCCACATCAAACGTAGGCACATGAGTTGGCCAGAATACAAGATACAGTGAGCAGCCTGTCTGTTTTTCATACTGAAAAACAAATGCTGTCATAACAACATTCTCTGTGCATGTGTTAAATCTGTCAAGTTGTGTATCTTGGGGTTTTTAACAGATTTGAAGTGGCAATGTATTTGTATAATGTATACTCTGGACTAGCTTCTCATGGCTGAAGTGTTAAGTGCTGCTCATACCCATAATGCTGGGCTTAACTGTGTCCCTGAACCACATCTTCACAATCTTAAGGGCCACTAATCCGTCAAGAAGCACAGTTAGGACCCTGAATTTTAGAAAAGCAAACTTCCAGCTCTTTAATGAATTGATCAGCAGAATACCCTGGGAGGTAGTCCTCAGAGACAGGGGAGCAGAACATAGCTGGCAGTTCTTTAAGGATGCTTTCCATAGAGCATAAGAGCTCTCGATCCCTAGGTGTAAGAAATCTGGCTGAGTAAAGACCTGCTGGTCAAATTAAAAAACAAGGAGGAGCTGCACAGGCAGTGGAAAAAGGGACAGGGATCCTGGGAAGAGTATAGGGATGCTGCCCGTAGGTGTAGAGATGAGGTCAGGAAGGCCAGGGCTCAGCTGGAACTGAATCTAGCAAGGGATGCAAAGAATAACAAGAAGGGATTCTACCGGTACATCAATGAAAAAAGGAAGGTCAAAGAGAACATCGCCCCCCGAAGAGCAAGAACGGTGAGCTAGGAACAATAGATCAGGAGAAGGCAGAGGTTCTCAACAACTTTTTTTCCTCAGTCTTCACAGGTAACCTCCCTCCCAACACTTCCCAAGTTAGAAAGCCACAGGGTGGGGAACAGGGTGATGGAATGCCTCCTACTGTAAGTGAAGGTCAGGTTTGTGACCTCCTGAAGAACCTAAATGTAAATAAGTCCATGGG
>VWZX01010698.1:583561-709634 GCA_013399015.1 Galbula dea | reverse complement strand
GTAGGCCCACAGACTTTTCCAACTGACAGATGCTAGTTCTTTAGTTGTCTGAAATCAGTTTTGACTTCAGCAGGGCCTCACGTGCAGCGCTTGCTGCAGCCATTTCCTGATACCTTTTTTCTCTAACCTAAACCCAGGTCCCGGTCTCGATCCCGTTCAAGGTCCCGAGGAAGGAGGTATTCTCGGTCACGCAGCCGGAGTCGTGGTAGGAGGTGTGCTTATGTTTGTCTCTTATTCCCATTTGCTTTTCTTCGCTTAGAAAAAGCTAAGCTTTTACAACTCCTCATTTGATTGCTTTGCAGGTCCAGGTCAGTTTCCTACCGCAGGTCCAGGTCCATTACTCCTCGTAGGTCTAGGTCTGTCTCTCCCCGACGGTCCCGATCGGGTTCCTTGAAGAGATCAAGGTAATTAGCAGGAATTTTTAATTGGTTGTGTGCTTTGTTTCTGTTGTTTCTCATTTTAGTCAAGGGATTCAAAAGGGGATAGCAGACTTGGAAAGGTGTTGACCTCAAGAAATCAGACTTAGCATGCTTTTTAGATTTCTGATAATTGCACTTGAGTTTACAGGCATAGTAGTATGATTAGCTTTGAGACCTTACTCAGCTGCATATCCCACGATGAATTTTCATGTCTAAAATGTCTAACGAATATGTTGGTTTTAAGTTCAACATGTAGACATAAATTTAGGTAGTGCTGTAATTGTCATTGTTTCTAGTTGAGTTGGAGTCTTGGATTTTGTTTTAATTTGTCTTTAATTTTTTATTTCAGGTCTAGATCCAGATCCAGATCTAGATCCAGGTCTGTTACGTGGCCCAGAAGCAGGTAAGATCTTTTCCATGACTGCAGATACTTGGAAGAAGTTGCCTAAAAGTCTTTTTGTTTAAGCTCTCTAACAGATGTTTACATTTTCAGAAGAAGCAAAGTTTTCTCTCTGCTAACGTCGGAGTCTGTAAGGTTAAAAAGCACTGCCAAAATTGTTCTTCCTCTTTTTATTGTTTTACATATCACTGATACCCAGATCCCCATTGTCATCACAAGCACTGTTTTGATCAGGTTCCATTTAGAGCTAACATGGTAAACATAACAAAAGTGTCAGTCTGCAGGAGCCCAGTTCCATGTGAGTCAGAACTCTGTAGTTAAAAAGAGCAGTGCCTAGATCAGTTGATCAGATATGCTTTTTGTGCCTGCTGCTGAAGTGTGATGGAGCTCAGTAGCAGTCCTTCCAGCATGGCTTAAATCATGGCTCAGCACTGTTCACTGTCAGTGATGAGCAACAGAGAAGAATATATTTTGCTACCATTGTTTACCTTTTTTTTTAGTACATCTGGAGGTTGTTGGGGAAAGTCTTGGATGTGGAAAGTAGATTAAGTTCAGACAGATTGACAAAAATCATTTTGAGCAAGTGCATATATAAGATATGAGTGCACTGAGGAGAAGGTATTTGTAGGAACATGCTGCCTGCAGCACTTTCAGCTGTAGTGGTAGATGTCAGGCACTCCAGCCTAAGAAAACTTGTGACTTTAGAGCATAGCTTTTGATGAGCTTTATGAAAATACTGCTCAAGATTTGGGTTGTTGATGTATTCCTGCCACCTGCATCAGCAAGCACCAGTCATCAGCCAGGGACCAAAGTCCAGAGCAACACGTGCAGCATCCATTTGGAAAGCTTTCTCTGAAACTTGGCAGAAGCCCTGGAAACCTGTTCAGTGTGACAGTTCTTAGACATTTAGTGTGAATTCTGCTGGCTTCCATGTGGGAACACATGTGCTCCCAGCTGGCCTTCTGAGCTGTGTTTTCTTGCTGTAGGTCCAGGTCTCATGGCAGATCAAAGTCTGGCACACCGGCTAAGAGGTAAGTGTGCAGAGAGAAAGCCTGCAGGAGTGTCTGGAGTTCAGCATTAGGCTTCCATGATTAACAGAGTCTAGGCCTTTAGAAATAAACCCCTAGACATGGGTGCCCAGCTAATCCCCAAAATCTCAACCACAGCTATTTGGACTTTGTTCCTTCCCCATCGCTTTGGAGTTTCCATCATGGTGCTGATTCTTCTGCTCTGTGTGCTCAGTTCTGTTAAAATTTGTCTGTTCAGCAGATGAAAAGCTTCAGCTTTAGTAATGCTGTTGATAAAGTAGGAGTCTCTGATGATGTTACTTTCTCAAAGCCTCCCCTCAGCTCTTCCCCTTGTTCTCCTGTTTTGTCTGCTGAAGACAGTTGCTTAAAATTAATCTCCACACTAAATGAATTGAGAATCCCTGTCAGAGTAAAGGTTGTTTTGAAAGCTTTGCTGTTTTAAACAACATCCAGCTAGATTCCCATAGTAATTATACTGCTGTCTGAGATTATTCTTCTTATTCTAATGTAAGAGTTCATTTGACCTTTAAGCTACAATGATGCTTTTCTCTTTTGACAGTCGGTCGAAGTCCCGATCGCCATCTCCAAAGAGAAGGTATGTTTATCACCCTACTCATAATGCAGGTTCCCTCAAGTATCTGCAGGCTCCCATTTTAGCATCTGCAGTCATCTCTGCTGAGAAGCTTGCTGCTTGTAGGAAAGCACAGGAAAGGTATTTTGCAGAGTGCTCTTCAACAGAAACAACATTGTGATTGTGCTTTTCTGTATGGTAATAGGTATGTGGTAGAATTCTTTGGATACTGGTTACGTAGCAGAGTTGCATCTTGCATTTACTGTGCTCGTTACAGTTCTATTGCACAGAGACTTCCCTCTGGTGAGCTTAAAGCACAGAGTTAAGTGTGGGAACCAGCTTTGAGTCTCATGAAAAGCTGCAGTGAGATTGGGGAAGACAGAGAGGAGTAACCTCCCATAGCAGTCAGGAGTGGCAAATTGAGCCTCTTCTCCTTAATGCTGTTACTCAGATTATGTTTTTCCCCAATAAGTTAGTAATCTGTGTGTATGTATATATGTGCAGTGACAGGATCAGCAGCAATTTTCCCCTAGTTTGAGTTCTTCTAAGAAGAATTTCTTGTTCCGAGAACTGCAAACACGTGAGAGAGATGAGAGAACATATCCTAGTAAGAGTAGCTGCAGAGCTGCCTCCATGTGTTCTTTGCCTTGGTGGTCTTTCTGCCCTGCAAGTTCTCTTGAGTTTTGTTACATACTTGCAGAACTTCTACGGTTAGGTTTGCTTCAAAAACATGACTGCATGTAGCCTAACCTCACAAATGGATCACAAGGGATTGGAGTGAGGTTCAACCACGACAGGTTTACACAAGCTGCTGTATCAGCAGTGAGGAAGTGTCTTATTTCCATGGAGGCTGCTATTAATAGTGCCCTTTAGGTGACTTTACAATGATCACATTTAAATTGTATTGTAAAAGTAACAGTAGAGAAATGCAAAAATGTGAAAGTAAGAACCCAAAAAAGTATTATCATTACTACTAACATTAAATCACCAGCCCATGAACTTTTTCAGTAGTGGTTGGTTACTTTATTAACAAACAGTGCTTAAAGGGTGTGAAGTAGCCTAGGTATCAGCATCCTCCTGTTGCTCTCCTGTATTTTCTGAGTCCCAAATGACTACTGAAGTGTTAACTTTGGATTCTTTTTCCTTTCAGTCGTTCACCATCAGGAAGCCCTCAAAGAAGTGCAAGTCCTGAAAGAATGGATTAAAGTTATGAAGTGAATCTTTTAGGGAAGAAAGTTATTTTGCATACATTATTATAAGGGATTTTGTGGCGTCTTTGTAAATGTAAGAATGTAGATAGAAGAGTATATCAACTAAAATTTGGCATGATCTGGGTCTTCTGAGTTAGTCACACCAATAGACTAGCACAGGTCTCTTTTTATTGTATGAATTAACTTCCTGTGATATGAAAATGTGGGACTTTTTTATTGGCACATTGAAATAAAATGTGTATTTTTAACTAAAACTTCTCTGTAGTAACCCTGCTGCTTCTGTTAACATTTGGGTAATAATAGCTGTGTGCCATGTAATGTGGATGAAAAATGTCTAAAATGGGAATGACTAATAGCAGTGGCTGCTCAAACTGGTCACTTTTCACATTTATTGTTGGCTGGTCTTCAGAGAAAGGATCAGTTTCTGCTTGCTTTGACATGGAGTTTCAAATCCAGCTCTGCAGATGGCTGGAAATTTGCCCTTTGGCCTTTGGATTCCTTTGTGCTCTTCAGCAGGTATCCATTGTCCTCCTTGACCTTCTTAACTCCGCAGAGCTCACTCTGGTGCTTGACTAGTTCTGATACCAGATGCCCAGAAATTTAAGGATGAGCTTTTACTCAAAACACTGACATCTTTTACATGAACAACATCTGCAGAAACCTTTAAATGTAACAGAAATCATTTATAACTTGACAGTTGCTCCTTTTGCTTGTTCCATTTTATTAGTTCTTTAGAACATAAAGGTAACTTATTAAAATGTACTAGGACATGTCTTCCTGGTTTGAGGGAAGACAAAAGTGTTGTACTTCCTGAAGGACCTAAGGCAGATGTGTTTGAGAGGCAGAAGAAAGCTGTTAGAAGTGTATTTGTGCAGCTCACTCAACCTTTCCTGCTTAAAGTGGCAGATTCTCAGAGCTGACCTCAGGAATCGCCTCACAGAAACTGGTGTGGTTTGAGATCAGCCCAGAGCCATGAGACTGTTGTCGAATGAAGCTAATCTCTTAGAGCAAATACACACCTGCAGGATTAATTATTTGTGTGTAGGTCTGTCAAACTTTGTGTTTGTCCTCATTCTGTAGTCAAGAGTTGCATGATAAAGCACTTAGTTGACACAGATCACAGCAAAAGACTGGAAACAATATTAGACTGAACAAACAAATGGGTCAGTGGAGGGGATAAAAGCAAACTTTTCTTACTTGATGGAATATTTGGCAGAAATAAGGACAAGGTCTGGCAGTAAACAAGCACTGAAGGGGAGAGCGAGGAGAGGCCTCTGTGGCCTGCTTAGGAAATCTGTTGTGGCTGTTTACTTCCAGTACGTTAACCACAGCAGAGCATCTTAAGTGAGAAAAAAAATTGGAACATCCCTTGGGTAACCCTTGAATTTCCAAAACCAAGTTTCCTGTTGACAGTGACTTGATGGAGCTTTTTTGGTGTACAAGTAACTAGTCCAGACTCTGAACAGCTATTGTGCTGCAGCATTGTCTGGCCTCTGTGCCACATCTGAACTGCTGTGGGGCTTGGTGTCTGCCTGGACGCTCCTTTGGTGCTCAGTGCTGGGGATCTGTTTTGTCTGCTGGGTGTGGTGATCAGCATTCTGGCAATATCAGTGAGAGGTGATACAGAGCCTGTGACCTGTGTTTGGAATATTTCTTGGTTGTGCACTGCCTGCCTAGTTTCTAGCATAGCTGCTGTGAGGCACACATACAGCACTGCTCTGGAGTTTGATCAGCTTTTTTTCTCTTCTGTACTCTTAAGGCAAACCTTCTCCACAATAAACCTGCAGACTAACGTGACAGCTGTGCTGGTACCTGTTTTTCAGTACCCAGAAACACTGGAAGAGAGAGCAGAGGAACCTGAGGTTGCTGAAGGAGACTGGGGTTCCTCTAAACTCAGGCTTGGAGCCGAGAACCTGAGCGAGCTGGCAGGGATGTGCTGGCGCATAGAGGGAGCAGTGGCAAATCTGGTAGCTATGCCTCTGCAGCTGTGGTGACCAAATGGAGGGCTCCTGCACTGCCTCCCTCAGCTCCAGTCGCCATCCTTGGAGCAGGCTGCACAGCTCCAGCTCTCACCTGAATCTGGTAGGATTTCACCAAAACTCCCACGGGGTGTTTGTGAGCTTTTGGAAAAGGTGTTGGTGTGACCACTGCTGCTGGGACCCTGGACCCTGCACCTCTGTGCAAGGTGTGCACAACCTGGCTGGGAGTAGGAGCTAAAGGGATGTCTGCCCAAGGTTTCTAGTGCAGAGGGCAAGATCCACTCACGGGTGATGCTTCCACCCCTGGTTTGTAACCTAGAGTCTCCCAAGCTTGGGTCAGCTGGGTTTGGTTCTCCAAATGATAGCAGTCCCTACACAGGATGAACTGCAGCTCTGTAATGTGTGACCAGTGTGCACACCCCTGCTACAGGAGAGCAGCAGGATGCTCCTTTTGGTGGTCAGGGTGGCAAAACTGACTGTGGTGGATCTGCCACGTTTGCAAGCTCAATGGCCAGGTGCTTCCACGGGGTGCTTCCCTTTGACAAGCTAACACTGAGCTGTGAAGCAGGTCAGTGATGGGGGGAGAGAGCAGCAGCCAGTGCAGCTCAGCTCAGAGCACTTTGCTGGGAAGAGCTGATGTTGCAACCAACAACCACAACTCTTACCAGCCTTCCCACGTAACATTACCAGATAATCCTCTGCTGTGGTTTTGAGCTGTGACATAAGAACGTCACACTGCGAAACAAAACCTAATACTCAGGGTGAAGCTGGGCTTTGCACAGACCAGATAGCAGAAGTGGTGGCAGAAGCAGAGGAGGAAGAAAAAGTTTCCAAACAGGATGCATCACCCAGGGTAGTTTGAAAGCACTGGTCAGCACCTGGCAGGATTTCTGGCTAACCTGCCAGAGCTCTACTTACCCCTCTGGGTGGCAGGAGTCAGCATCCCCTTTCCTTAAGCGGTCTTGAACACGAGCCATGTGGTGTGGTTGTATTCTTCACCTGGCTGAAGGAGGGTGTTGGGGAAGTGGGGCTGGGGAGAGGCAGTAGCACATCAGTGACTGTGAGCACACACCACGGGCCAAGAAAGGGTCATGAGGCCATGGCTGCATTGCCCTGGCATTCCTGCTGCAGCATCCCATGGCTCCCCACCCCACCAGGCGC
The DNA here is from genome assembly GCA_013399015.1 of Galbula dea. Classification (NCBI taxonomy): domain Eukaryota; kingdom Metazoa; phylum Chordata; class Aves; order Piciformes; family Galbulidae; genus Galbula; species Galbula dea. The sequence continues at coordinate 702,865 of VWZX01010698.1, read as the reverse complement.
TTTCAGCAGCAGTGTTTAACCACCAGTAACCTGCTGCCTGGCTGAGCAGGTAAGTACTCCCCTGGCTGAGTTCAGGCCCTGTGGAGAGGATGTGGCAAGGCCCCAGTGGTGTCTTCTGCTCTAGACCCCACGGCCCTGGGAAGCTGGGCTGCATGGGACTGGTTCCCCCTACACAATGCCACAGGACGCTGTGTCCTGAGTTTGCCTCAGTGCTGGTGTCTACAAAGCATCCCCTCATCAAAGAGTCTCTGTTTATACATTTAAAGGCCCCGAGATATAGGGGCTTGGGGGTTGGTATTGTCCCCTGGCACAGGACCTGAGCAGCAGGGGTGGAAGGATGTCTCACCTTGTTGACAGCATCAGGCCAGTTCTGGGTTTCAAGGCAGAAAGCTGAGTGTTTGGGGTACGTGACAGCACCTTTGCCCTTCAGGGAACCATCCAGGTTGTTCCCGGTGTAAAACTGGATGCCAGGCTGGGTGGTGTGAACCTCCATGGCCCTGCCGGTCGGTGGGTGGCAAGCCCTGGGGAGATCGCAGTGAAGGATGCCACAGGGTTGGCCGATCAGGCACCCTGTGGCTCCAGGGGTGGGGATGCCCACCAGGGTCCCAGCCTACCTGGCCACGAGGCGCCGAGCCTGCACCTGCTGCAGGCAGAAGTTGTGGTCGAAGCCATCCAGGCCGAATTTCTGCAAGTGCTTCCCCAGCTCCACAGGCTGCCGGAGATCAAAGCTGGTGCCCTGCACAGCAGCCACCTCCCCTGGGCAAGAACAACAGCAGTGCCTATGCAACTATACAAGCTCATTAACATAAGCCCCAAACTAACAGCTATTAATATTTATATGTAAGTAAGATTTATCTACATATACTGTTTCTCAATAAATAAATGAATCCTCCCAGATCTCTAAACAAACATTCATGAGATGGCCATGAAGGTAGCCCACCTGCCAAGATGCTGAATGTGGGCTCTATACTGGGACTAGTCCCCTCCTGCCTCAGGGCATTGCTTGAGGAAAAAAAAGGTTTAAGACCATAACGCCAGCACGTTTCCTTGTCTTCTTCCAAAGCCTGACGTGGGGACGCAGTATCCTGTGCTAAAGCTCTTGCAGTGAGAACCAACCAAGGGCACAGTAAACACAGTATGAAATGGCCATCTCAGCCCAAAGGTAAGGGGTTTCACATAGGGGACGTGGGAGAAGAAGAGCAGGGGAGGGGATTTTTCCCTAAAGTCACATTTTTTTGACCCCTCTCTAAAGGCAGAGGTTTGTAAGGGTCACCAGGCAGCTGCCAGTGCTGGGGATGGCAGCACACAGGCACACTGGCCCCACTGCCAGCCCCATCTGCTGTGCTCTGCTCGCTGCAGGCAGGCACCGAGCTCAGCCGAGGCTCTGCACCAGTTCTGCTTTGCAAAACTGGAGACACATCAGCTTGTGCCTGAGAAACAGCGCATTCTGTGGCTTCTGATTCTATCTAAAAGGGACACATTTACTGAATTCAGCTGTGGGGCGGAAAAACACCTTGAAAAAAACCCAAACCTTTTTGACTTAGGCATTTAGGTAAAATACAGCAGCTCTTGCAACACAAGGGCAATGTTTTCAAGAGTTGCACAATTCTCATCCTCACCCCAAGAGCTAAGACAGTTTTATCTGCTTCAAAGGCTACACTTACACAAAACACCAAGAGGGAACTACAAAAAGCAGGGGCAACAAGCTGGGTGAAATTGAGATGTGAAACAGCTCTATGGTGAAAGCAGTGGCTAGGAGGAGGGCAGTGGGCTTAGTATGGCCTTAAGCTCTTCCCTGGCTTAAGCCCAGGCATGGACAAACCAAGCTGAGCAGAAGCCACCTGGACTGGCAGACCCACTCCACCAGCTGCAAGCTGATGCATGCAGGCACAGCAGGTTTAGTTCATGAACACAGACGTAACTCTGTGTTTTAGCAGACACCTGAGCTAAAAAGCTTTCTTGCTTTCTGGGGCTTTTTCTTTTGCTTTTTAAAGCCTTTCTCCTTGAAGTTAGAAGGTGCACTCAGCAAAGCAGCCCTGCAAGAGCATCAGGGAAAAAAGGCTGCCATTTTCAGCAGAACCTACACTTACCAGAAACCGCCTCGCAGGCTGACGCAGCCCTTGGGCACACATTCCTCCCCACACGCCCCAGTTTCTCTTCCGCTGATGCTCACTGCATGCAGGAGCTCAACTTTCCCAGCACTTCTGCCTAGACAGGCTGCTTGGTGCTCTTGTCACCACTCTGCCTGCCCTTCAGAGAGTCCTGAGCCTGCCATGGCTCAGCATTGCACTCCACCAGCCTCCACCTTCTAGGCCATTTGGGCTGGATGAAAAGCCATCATTAGGAGCACACCTAGTAGTCCACTTGTTTGATTATTTTAATCTATTTCACATTTTTCACAAAGTAAACCAGATGCAGCTTTTTCTTTTAATAATGCTTTTGAATCTTAAAACCACTAAAATTTGGTATGATTTATTTAGCAATTAGATCAACTCTTACTGCAGCTGACCCCATGAGAAGTCGGTGTCGGAGCAGCACCGTAACAGCGTCCAGCCATGCAAAGCAAGGTGCCCCTCATTAGCAGTGAGGCCATGTGTTTGGTGTTGGCTCTCCTGCAAGGCATTGGGATTGTGTTCCCTGTCTCAGCTGGTTCAGATTATTTCATTTAGCAGCTGGATTGCTTTTGGGGAGGAACAGAATGGAAGTGGCAGGGGAAAGAAAAAGAAAACTAGAAAGCCCTGGTTTCTCCTTTTTACCCCTTGAATCAAAATCAGGTGCAAGAGGCTGCCAGGTCCTTTCTCTGTGCTGAGGCTGGAGACAGCAGCAGTACTACTTTTGTTTAACTTACTTAGCATGCAAAACATGCTGTTCTCCTTAACTGGCTTCTCTCTTTTAGCCATGTAGGACATTAAATACTGAAAAGTGTTCATTTTGTGTCTTCAACCTCCCATTCAGTAGTGCCAGCTCTTCCATCCCAGTGAGGGGACTGATGGCTCAGCAATTTTACAGGGGATCAGCCTTCAGGGAAATGCTGGCCACACAGGTTTAGAGGGACATGCTTTGGTCCTGTGTCATAGGTAGCTTGTCTCCTGGGTGAGCCCCTTAGACTGATGTTGCAGCTTTGCATCCCACTTGCCTTTGGCTCCTTTTCCTAGTGCTCCTGTCAGCAGACCCTGGTTCACCCTCCCTCCAAGTCTGGGGCTGTTGATGGGCCCTGTTACCAGTACCTGGCTCTGCCCACTCTGCTCAAAAGTAGAGGGCAGATGGGTGAGGGCCCTGCTGTGCCTGGGGTTCCCTGCATCCCACTGTGTTCCCCCTCGCCAGGCAGTGCTGTTCCCTGATACCCACAGACACTCGTGTCTGTGAGTGTCTCCACTATGTGCCACAAGTCTTGCACCACTTACCAGTAGGAATCTTAGTGTCATCCACAGGCAGATAGTAGTCTGCTTGAATGGAAATCTCGTGGTCATAGATATCCCTTGAGCCCTGCAGGAGGATGGGAAATACTGGGATTTCTGCTGTAAGCCTTCCACCATTTGGGCAGCCTTAAGCACACTTGGGAAGTGACTGCCCACGGTGACACTACAGCTGACTTGGTAGTGCCTGGCTATCATCCCACCTTGATGATGGGCACAGGACAAAGGTACCAGCACAGGCAAAAACCTGCATGAGGCCTAGGAGCTGTAAATCCTGCAGGGCTGAGACTATCTTGGTCCCAGTGACTTCATGGGAAGCCCATGAATCATTCAGGCTTTCTTCCCCTGCATAGTGTCCCTCCACAGGGCTCATCTCCCCATGCTTACCTGCCCTGCAAGGTTGAAGTATGCATGGTTTGTCAAGTTGATGGGTGTTGTCTTGCTGGTCTGGGCTCGGTAGTGGATGGCCAGCTCCCCCCCACTGAGAGTGTAGGTCACCCAGACTTTCAGGTCACCAGGGTAACCTTCCTCACCATCAGGGCTGAGCCGGAAGAAGCAAACACCATTTGGGAGGAGCTGGGGGCTCCAGAGAACCTGCAAGGAGTATGCCATTGGTGGGACAGTCATGGGAATCATGGTGCCCTTCTCTCCTGCCCCGGGCTGGGCTGAACCCAGGGACAAAAGGTACTCAAGGAATGATGCACTGAAACAGAGGGGTTTTTTCAGTTATCTTTCCTGCTCTTAGTTCTGAAAGGGAAAGGAAAAACAAAAAAAGCTCAAACAATCTTTTACACTCTTTTTCTCTCTATGAAGGACTAAAACCCAATATCCTCTTGTTGAAGAAGAAAAAGGGAAGTGGGAGAAAACAAGAAGCACCAGCCTGCTCTTGGTTAGCCAGGGCCAGCAGCAGGGAACAAGTTTTCCGGGGGACAGATCTAGGGGCAGGGGCCAGATAACACTTCTGAGATGACTCTTCTCATGTCCTATGCAGAGACCACAAACTCAGGGCACTTGTCAAAAGCCAACATTTTCACCAAACACAGGAGTGCCAAATGTGATAACCAGGCTGCAAAGCAGGTCCTCCTGCACTGAGTGCAGTTTGTCTGCACCTCCTGCTGTGTTTCTATAAATGAGTTTCTGTTTAAGTTCTTTGAACAAAAAGCTAAGGAAGTCCAGTAAGCATCCAGGTATCACTACTTTTTAAAGCTAAGAGGGTTATTTTCTGAAGTCCCACATCCCCCAGCAGCATGGTCAGATACTGCAGCCACCTAAGTGGCTGCAAGCTTCCTTGTCATCAGACTGTGTGCTAACCACAGCACCAAGGTCTGCAAGATCAGGAAACATGACAAGATGGCCAAGGTACAGCCAAGAGCAAGCACGTCTTGGTTTTGCTAGGGCTGACCATAGGTCTCTGCACAGTGACCATCACCTGGCTGGAGGGGATCTTGAGCAGGAGCCTGAGTGTGCCCTGTGGGCCAGAGGACATAAAGCCCTGGCTGGGAAGTGTCACTGCTTTGTCTCAACTGAGTTGTCATGCCTTCAGTAAGCAAGGGGAAGAGGCAGGAGAAAAGACCATGTCCCCTGTCTGCAGAAGACAGCCTGGAAACCCTGGGTGCAAAGGAGAGTATGTTTTCAGCTCCAGCTCTCAGGGGGTCAGGGTCTATAAAGAAACTTCAACAGCCAAGTCACCCCAGTACTCCCTTTTTTCTAAGGCTGTTGGGAAGCATTTGATCCCAATCTGATGCCAGTTCACACTGTGCTGCCCAGAAGTGAGCTTTTTTCCAGGCACTCTGACTTTTGCCCCAGCAGCCTAGATGTCCTTCCACAAAACAAAACATTAACCCAGGAAAGCAGCTGTACCAGCACATTCACATGCATTCCTCTGGGAAAATGTTAGATCAGCCACTTGCTGGTTGCATTTGATCCCACAAAGCCCAAGGCTTCAGGAAAGTACATTTCCAAGGATGACACAAATGAACCCTGCTAAACCACCTGGGCAAAGACAATCCAACTTAGCAGCTCACAGGGTCTCACTTGCCCCCATTCCTGCACTCACAGCACCTTCTGGGTGCTGATTTAACTCAATAACCACCAGAAAACCCTAAAAAGTTGGGAGTGAAGACACTGTATCCTCTTGCCACAACCCCACAGGCTGCATGCCAGATAAGACCAGGACCCTCCAGCCTGATTTTCACCTTGTCAAATCCCCTGGCTCCTCCATGCAGGCTGTTGGGCCCATTGTTGAGGAACAGCTGATACTCCTTCCCATCCACAGTGAACCTCCCCTTGGCAATCCTGTTGGCAACACGCCCCACCACAGCACCGAAGAAGGGGTGCTTCCTGGTGTAACCTGGCCAGAAAAACAGCATGTGGTTAAACAGAAGGACTGGGACAGGATGGGTGGTGTCCAGGTTGTGCTTATGGGCTCAGAGGTGTCTCTCTCTGCTTCCCCCCAGTACTAAACAAGTGACTGCAGTCCCAGTGTTTCATAGGACACACAGATCATTAGTCATGAACATCTTTGACTGAAGCAGCCTGACAGGATCTTGTATTCTGCAGGTTTGTGGAAAAAGCCTCTGTCACTGCTGATCAAAGGCCAACACAGAGCTGCTCTGTTCCAGGGGCACACTACAACCTGCGGCAACCAGTGCCCCTGGTTCCCATCCACCACTGAGCCCATGTCAAGCAGCAAGAGTTGTATTTATTCAGCCCACGATTTGGAGGGAAACCTTAGAAGCAAATAATGCAGTGCAGCAATAAACCAGAAAATGGTGGTTGAATTGCCTGGTTTGGTTTTGTTTAATTATTCTCTTTTTTTTAAAGAAACTGTTTTAGACTCACCTTCCAAAGTGTCAAAGCCTAGGACAACATCTGCAAACTCTCCATCCCTGCCTTTCGTCTCCAGAGCGGCGATTATGCACCCTAAGGAGAGGATCTCCACTTTCACACTCTCTGACTTTAAGATGAACTTTTCCACCACTCCTCCTCCTTCCTCCTCAGGCATCTGCCCAAACACCTCTCTCTTCACTTCTGTCATTGCTCCCCAAAATCTGGCCTCCTGGCAGGAGCTGTGGCCCTGCCAGGGAAAGACACTCAGGAGGAAGCAATGGTGACCGGGAGCAGAGCAAGCACAGCTCTAAAGAGCAGCCATAAAAATCACATGACGGCTTTCCAGCGCTGGGCGGAGTGACGCTGTGCAGTGGCTGCTGCCAGCACCCGCCTTGCACTTGGAAGGTAGCTGCGGAGGGATGTGCTGAGCGTGGCCAGGTGTCCAGGGCTTTCCACCGTGGGCTTCCAACCATGTCCAGCGGCCCTCTGGGTCTTCTCAGCTAGAGGTGGCAGAGGAAAGAATGACAAAAAGACGGAGTGAGGCTGTGCACCCCCAGGCTTGTGCTCCTGGCCAGGCAGTGTGGCTGCCAGCCTGCGTGTTCAGGCTGCTGCAGGACACGGCATCCCTGCCAGCAGCGCTTCTCTCCCACTCTCCTTACACTGCCACAGCTTTTGGGGCTCCTGCAAAGTATGACATGACAAAATGCTATTTTTCTCCCATTATGGCCCACCCTTAGCCCCTCCACAAGAAATGGGAGGATTTCTCACACTTCACCTTTGTGTGCATCCTACCTCTGGGGGATGGGGGAGGCAGTCAGGGGGAAAAGGCAAGGCACAAGTGGATTGTGTTTGGTATTTCACTACATTGAATTCTCTTTTTGGTCATTCCCGTTCTTAAGAGAGTTTGTTTCAGGCCTTATTCACTGTGGCACTGAGTTTTGCTTACTGTGAGAGTCAAATGCAAGCCCGTCGCATTTTTCTCTTCTTTTTTAGGTCCTAGAAATCACAGTACCAGGCCTGACCATGCCTGACACCAGCAGCAGGCCACTTCCACAGCCAGTGAGTGTTCAGCAACAGTTTGCTACACAGCTCCAAGACTTTGTTTTCACTTCCTTGCCTTGTGGCTCTGCACAAGCAGCCAGGCACTAGCTCTCTTTTCCTTCTCTCCTCACACTCTCACCAGAAAGGTACTGCAGCAGCCTTTTGCAACCTAAAACTCAGAATGGTTGTCAGTGCTGCCCAGAAGCCTGGCCCCAGGTCTAGCAAAGGTAAACTGGGAAAATAAGGCAGTGAGTGAATGGTCCTGTCTTACCCCCACAAAAAAGCTAATAGAAAGTCACACTGTGAAAATGACCCATTTGTTGTGTGGGGGTTTTTTGTTTGTTGGTTGGTTTGCTTTGGGTTTTTTTTCCTCTTTTGCCATTTTTTTTTCTTTTGTGAGGGAGCCAATGCACTTTAATGCACTGCCAACTACTGTCAGAAAATAAACTTGTTACCAGGAAAATTACAGAAGAGAATGTTTTTCCCTGGGATCAGCAACTTGGAAATTCCAGGTGCCTGGAGGGCAGCTACCATTTTGCAAGGCAGAAGCAAGGCATCAGATTGTGCTATTTTCTTATGGCTACTGTATTTTGGTGGGTTTTTTCCATGTTTTTCTTTAATCCCAGATAAAGTGACTTTGTTTAAGAGGCTACAGTCAACCAAAACTCTTGTGGTGTGCAGTACCTACTGTCACAAGATTTTTTTGTGTTGATCCTAAGTTATTGCTGCAATAAATTAGATCACTACACTTCCTTCCTTAGTTTTGCCTTTATTTTAAAGCCAGATGTGATTTTCAGTTTATTCTAGACCCAGAGCAAGACTTCAGGACTCAACAGAGGAAAAAAAAAAATCTTAAAAAGGCAATTCAGATTTGTCAAGTGAAGCATTGTGCTCATTTTTAAGATCCAACTCTGTTCTGAGTTACCCTAATCCATAATCCTCATTTTCAGTAAAGCTGCCCTTAATGGAGCAGGACTGTGATCTTAATGCCACTCAGCATCCTTGAGACAGGTGACATGTCTGTATCTGCTCTGTGGGGAATCTGTGGACAGTACTCCTGGGACAGTTTGCTTGCACTAGAGCTCTTGGTTTGGGAAACCTAAGCTGTTTGTCTCAGCACCATGAGCCCAGAAACAATCAACTGTTATTACACCAGTGGCATTGTGATTTGAAGGTGACAGAGACACTCCAAATGCTGCAATAATTAAGCCAATGATTGCAGTCTGCTGTGGCACAAGCAGCTTCCTTATTCACTGATAGCAACAGTAATGAACCCAGCACTGCAGCTGGAGAGGGGGTCTGTTGAGGCTGGTTGCTGCACAGACAGAGGAGAGAATGCAAACATCACTTGTTACACCCTCCAGCATTACAAGGCTGTAATTAACCCCCTCTTTTTGTAATTAAATCCCCTTTTTCCAACAAACTTCATGTAAGGCAGAGGGGATGAGCTGGCACAAAAGCCTGCAGGGAGTTTGCAACGGCACTCAAAGCAAAAGGGGAGAGGTTCCCCCCCCCATTTTAATGTCTATTATTAAATGTATCTTCAGCTCTGCTGGGTACTTCACAGCACACAGGCTTAAAATGGAACCTGCAGTGGGGTTTTTTTTGCTTCATCTCTTCAGGGGCAAATATAGTGAGCCATTGATTAGGTTATTTTAGGATCATGGCAGGATACAATTGCTTGCTGTTGCTCTGGCAGTCATTTATTAGGAGCCAGTTACACAGGTTTTAAAGCCCTTTTAAAAAACCCAGCTCCTCGGGAACAGTTTACACAGCATGTTTCAGATCTGCCTTTTGTGTGCAAGTTGTTTGTGTCTCAGTAGCAGCCAAAGAGCCATTTGGATGTGTTGGTTGCTATAGTAATTACTTTCCTTGGGAGCTCAAATAATAGCTTGCAGCTCCTGCAGCTTGCTGTTGTGTGGGCTGCCTTGAACCAGAGACACTTCCATTTTGCTTTGGAAGGGGCTGGGGACTAGACTCTAATGGATGCTGAGAGAATTTCCCTCCTGTGCTCAGGCAGCTAATTCTGAATTTAACCTTTGCAGAGGATATGCCACAGGTCTAAAGGTTACAGACAAAAAAAAGCATATAAAATGGTAGGACAAGCTTGTGGCTGAGGTTTCTGATAGCTGTGAGGATTTGGATTTGGTTTCCATTTCTGTTACTGAAAACTAGTAGCAAAGGGACTGCAGGTCATGCTGAGACTGACTTTCTGTGCTCAGGGCACTACAAAATGATGAGTGGAGGCTCACATGAGTTTCAAAAGCACCTAGGCAAGTCAAGCAGGAATGTGACAAGGAGAACAACTCAGCATCATTCAGTATTATTTTTTGACTGGTGACAGCTCTGGTGTGTGTGCATATATATATATATATATATAACATTGCTGCATGGACCTGCAGCTCTGGAGAGGGCAAGGAGTTTCACTACAGAGAAAAAGCCTTTGAGAGCAAGCCCACAGCTGGCAAACATCAGCTCCCCTCTCCATCTGTGGGCACAGAACATTTCTGAGACACTTTAAAATGCAGTCCTGTGGGCTGTGGGACTTTGCTTGAAAGGGCACTATGCAGAAACATCTCCCAGCAGTAGGACAAGCCTCATGTTCATGGCCCTGCATGGTCATGAAGGAGACACTGAATGGGAAGGTCTAAAAGTTGTTTTAGGCTCCTGATCTGATGAGGCAGTGATTTTTGTGCAGCTTGCAGCCAGGTGGGCTAGCAGTTCTGATATCTGCCAAGGAAGCAGAAGAAAGGCAGAGCAAGCAGCATGAGAAATCATCAGACTGATTAACCTCCTGCAACAAGAAGCAGCTGCAGGGCTTCTGCAGCTCAGATTCATGACTCACAGGGGTTGACCTACATAAGGTCTCAGTACCAGTTTGGTTTTGTAGAGAGAGATCATCAAAAGTGGAGGAAGAGATGAAGAACTGCTCAGAGAAGGGGGCAGAAGGAGCTAGGATGAAAGGAAAGATAAAACAAATAGGGAAAGCATTTCACCTCACAGTGCTGACCTAGAAGATTCACTGAGCTGTGAACATGCCTGCATTAGCAACTGGCAGGGAGATGGCACAGGGAGATCTGCATCATCTGCTAAAGGCTGCAAACACAAACAGTTCCTGTGTGAGTAACAGCAACATAGGAAGATACAGGGAAGGAGATGTATGGGGAGGTATGGGGGCGGGGGGGTGTGCTTGTTTTGCAGGCAGCAGGTGGTAAGAAATTACACCTGTACAAGTGCAGATCTCACTCCTCTAAATTTAAGCACAGCACACACAGGTTTTGTGTCTACATAGCTTTGCAACTGAAGTGTAATGCTTTGCTAACAGTTAAAGCAGCCTAGCAGGGAGCATCCCTCTTCTCCCCAGGCAATGCTGGATAAAATGCCCTTTGGCATGCCTGCATGTTTCTAGATGAGGCTTGTCTCTAATGACACTGGTACAACTAAAATCAGGTGACACTTTTGTAGGGGAATATGGCAGTCCAGGACTGCACTGATAACTAAGCCATGGCCCCTGCACTTGCATGTATGCCCCAAGCCCCATGGAGGCAGGGAGAGCTTGTGCACACTGGGCATGGGGGACTCAGCCTGCCTGCTTGTCTCTCCAGCCTGGGGCAGACTTGTCCTGCCCAGCCTGCAGCTGACATCAGGCTGATTGGAAGTCAAAAGGAAATGATTTTGGTGTCCCCAGGCTCTTTTCCCCTCACAGTGTGGATGTAGCCAGATTGCTTGTGCAGTGTTTCTAAGGATAATGCCTAAAGATCACAGAGGTCCCAGGGTAAGATAGAATAATAGACTTCATCAAGGAAAACCTTGAAAAACAGCAATCTTGAAATGCTTCACTGCAATGGCTCATGGCTCCTTTTTGTTGTTTCTTTCACTTATTTATTTATAACCAGAGAGCCAAACTTTTAATTTGGAGCAGTCTGTGCAGGCTTCAGCTATGAGAACATTTAAAGTGTCTGTTTTGTATTAAGATTGCTGTGTTGTTTCAATTTGCTTCATATGAGAATTTCCTCTGGCCTTTCTATAAAGCTCTTGGGTTAAGTTTTCTGCTATTGTATCAGAAAATGTTCCTCTGGGTTTTTTTAGCCCTGATGGATTGTAGTGTACCAAAATCTTAACACTGCCACTGAAGCACTCCAGTAGAAGCGATATTTAAGATGCAAAATCCTAAATGCAAGGGAGGGAAAAGGTATTTCCCTGACAAGAAGCTTTAAGAAACAAAGTAAACTGAAAGACATATGAAGATAAAATTTCACTGCCAATCCAATGTACTACCTGATTCTATAGATTATTGGCTGTCTTTGAAACATACCACCTGTGTTCAGTGTGGCCAGCACCTGCAGCAGAGTAACAAAATTTGGTTTTTTACCCAAAATGGAGTCTAGGTGTGGGAGAATCTTGGCTTTCCTTAAAGAGAAAATCTCCAGCCTCCATAGGGACTTGAAATCACAACTGAAAACATGATCCAAGGATGAGACAGTCTCAAGTCACCACAAGGTGAGAAAACTAATTCAGACTGGTTTAACCACAACAAAATTACTTCTGATTTTTAAGGCATGGTTTGGAGGGAGAAGGATTTGTGACTTTTGATTTCTGGGATGGGCAGTAATGGTCTAAAGAATGATTAATGGTTGTATTATGGACCACTGGATTATTTGAGTCAATCTGGGAGTAAATGGTTCGAGTAATTAGCTGATATTTGACATTTATAATGAGCTGCTAATGACTCGGAGCATGCAGTTTAGGAAGCTTTATTATATAAAAAGCAAAAGCTGCAGCTACATTAAAAATTTGGGGAAGGCTGCAAAAAGCTTCCTCTACTGGAGAACTAGTTGGTGCTAGATAAGTTTTCTTGCTGGTGCAATGATGATTTCTTCTCTTTTCTTCAAATCCTCTTCAGCACAGACATCGTGAGACGCAAAAAAGGATCTTGAAAGTTTGTTCATCATTTAAATAACATCAATATATGATAGGTAGCCTTGGCTAAATGTGTGGCTAAGCTGAACAATTCATGAATGTTCCTGTGAAGTGGAGTGTGAAAAGATGGTGTGTCACCCAAGAAAGTGTACCAAGGTCACCAGAAGGACATGCTTCATCAAGTGCAACTTCCTAGCCAAGTCACTGAAGTGCTTAAAGAGTCAGCAATGATGCTTCACAGACTTTATTTGTATAAACAGCATTTCCTCAGGCAAGGAGAGAGTGCCAGCCAAAGGAGCAGTCATGGAGTAGTTCAGGTGGTGACTTGTATTGCATTGCATAAGAGAAAACTGATGGCATATAGACACCTACCAGGACTCTGCTGCTCGTTTTAGCTCATCAGAGCTCTGGAGAGATCAGTTAGCCCTGCTGCCAAGAGGGGATGTGGAATGGCTGCTTTGAGATGCAAATAAAACACCTCTGTGTGGAATATGTATATGGTACTGGAGTTATCCACCTCTTCTGGTCTTGCTGACAGATCAGCAACCCATCAGCAAAAGGAAGAAATATCAGAACTGGAGTTATTTTATGCTACAGTCAAGAAGAAGCAAACCCAGATCTGGATGGGGATGTGAAAGTGCCATATGATGTCTAGCATTTATGCAAAGTGATTTGAAACAGAGAGAAAGTACTGACTAGACAGATATGTGACATTGGCCATCCAAGAAAGAATCCTGGTAATCAAACCATACAGGTAAGAAACCCAACCACCACTACCACCCCAGCACCCCGAACTGGGAACTCTGTACCTGGGTAAGAGCTGGGACTGGGACTTTTATTTCTGCTGTGCCTGCAAACAAGTGTAGTGGCTCTGGTCTGCTGGTTTACCTCTGCCATACTCAGGTCTGAAAAATACCACAGGATACTTTGTTAGCTTGCCTTTTTTATCCCTTGAAGAGAGAAAACACATGCTGTAGTTTACAAAGGAAAGGAATTACACATGCACCATCAAAAACACACATAATGGAGAATGTCAGCATGAAAGTTGCACATGCAGGCTGATGTGGTTCACTTGGTGCACTGGACTGGACAGGCTGTGCTCAGGTAGCAAGCAAGTGCTCACTCTTTTCCTCCCACTCACACAGAGAGCCAAGGCCATGCCTGAAGCATGCTTCTCAGCTCTTCTGCTGGTGAAAGAATTGTTTGTTTTCTTCTGAGTATTTTTCACTACTATAGGGAAGTGTGTCACTGCCATGTGAGGTAAGCAGATGCTGTAGTCTTCTAGACAGCTATATTGGCCAGCTATATTCTTAATACTTGTCAAGGGACAATTTGAAATGCTCCTCCCATCCTATCCTGCTGCATCTCCCTGTAGTATGCCTTCTGGATCATACTGTGGGGCAGAAGCTCTGCAGAGCTCTCAATTTATACTAATCTAGCCCTGTGGTGAAATTTTCCTTCAGTATGGCACTTTCTTGGTTTCAGTCCTTGACTTAAGGCTTCTGCAATTGCATGCCCTCAGCTACAACTTCTGTCAGCAGCAGACACAACATGCTGGAGGGGGAAAATTGTGGCTAACAGCCATGATGTGTGGACAAATGTGCTGACATTTTCCCCACAAACTACATGTCTACTTATGATTCTCCTCAAGCTCCAAGAAAACCCCTGCCACTGGTTTCCACCAAACATGCATGTGAAAACATGCAGCCTGGGCAGCCTTGGGGTGAGACATTATAACATCAGAGAACCCATCACTGTAGGACAACCTTTATGGTCAGTAAACTGATACCAGCACAGGAAGTGTAATGAGGTAGCATGGTAAGGAACATTCCTCACTAGAATGAGCCAATAGTGTAGTGTAATATAAATGACAGTAAAGGGTGTAAGAAACACAAGGCAGGAAAGGTAGAGGAGAGAAACCAGTACCAATAACAACATGTACTTCCAAACTATGTGCATTATTAGCTGGTTGAAATTTCTGTTGGGTTTGGAGATTTTTCTTCATGTCAGTGTTCTGCTCTTTTCACAATTATGTGGTTGTACTTGACTGCAGGGTGGCAAGCAAATGAGACTAATTGCTTTTGTTACTGGAGGATAGTGGACTGAAACCATGACTTCTGTTTATCAGCTCCAGGTAATAAAAATTGTATGAAAAGAGCTATTTCAGGCAGCATTAGCACTTTTCCACTCTCTCTTTCATACAAAAGAAGCAGGTCTGGCAAGCCACACAACAGTGAAATCGTTCTGCTGAGTCAGAGACTCAATTTCAAACACATAACTGGGATGTGTTTCCATATTCCCCTCTCCTTTCACACACACGAAGCAGAGACAGGCAGAATGACTGCTATAAGGCTGCTTGCAGTAGCTTAGTGTGGAAACCTCAAAGTTGCAGCATAAATAGGAAAAAAATCTTAACATCTCCACTGTGGAATAATTAATAATAAATACTGCATTAAGTCAGCAAAGCAGATTCTGCTACCAAATTGTAATGGAGTTCATAAGCTGCACAGAAGCATACTGAAATCTTTATTGGAACACTCAGTAAATAAGAATTTGGTGACACAATAAGTCATTTTCTCATTTTCAGAAAAGCAATTTTAAATACATGGGGGAAAAAAAAATTAATTACTGCAGAAAACCTAATGATTGCAGCATTTCAGTGCTATTTTCTGACTATAACTCCAGTATGTTCTGTGATTTCTCAGGCTGTTATTTTTTGCAACAGTATGGTGTAAATGTCTGCTAAAACCCAGAGCTCTAGCACACAGAATTAATCTGCTAGAAATTTCCTCTGGCAAGCAAGCATCTATGTGCAGAGCAAAACTATCAGTACTGTACTTAGAAATAAGTAAAGTGCCAAGAAAATTAAGTTTCACGTCCACAGATGGCATGTAGCTCATTGACTATTTGAACCTACATCAGATGTACATGCATCTTCAGCCCTGAACTGTGTGTCCTCATAGTTGTAATGAATTGTTAAAAATGAAAAACAGGTGCATGTATAATAAATACTCAAAGGGGGATAACTGTGTCCTGGGGTGCAGCAAGCACTCATTTCTAAGAGCTGGTCAGTGGAGGTGATAGTCCCACTCTGCTCTGTGGTTGTGTGGCTTCACCTTGAGTATTGTGTGCAGTTTTGGGCACCACAATGTAGGAAGGCTATTAAGCTGTTGGAGTGTCCAGTGGAAGGCCATGAGGACCCCAAAGGGTCTAGAAGGGAAACTACGAGAAATGGCTGAAGTCACTTGGTTGGCTCAGTGTGGAGGAGACTGAGAGGAGACCTCATTGTGATCTACAGCCTTCTCATGAGAAGAAACAGAGGGGCAGGAGCTGATCTTTTCTCTTTGGTGACCAGGGATAGGACTCAAGAGAATGGCATGAAGCTGTGCCAGCCTAGGTTTAGGTCAGGTATCAGGAAAAGGATTTTCACCCAGAGGATGGTGAAGCACTGTAACGGTCTCCCCAGGGAAGTAGTCACAGCACTAAGCCTGACATTGAAGCATTTGGACAATGCTTTTATGCATATGGTGATTTTTGTCTTGTTGTTTTACATTTTGTTTTGGGGAGTTGTCCTGTGCATGGACAGGAGCAGCACTGGGGGATCCTCATGGGTCCCTTCCAACTCAGGACATTCTGTAATCCTATCATCTTTCCAGATCCCTTCCAGCCTGGACTGTCTGATGGTTCTGTGATGCTATACAGACAGGCATGAGCCTCCACGGACATCCTCAGCAACATCTCCCTAGAGAAGAAGACCTGAGCCGTCCCACATACTTGCATTGCCAGCAAACAGACCTGTATGCAAGGCAGCGCACACAACGGGCACCATCAGACACGGTAGTATCAGTAACAGAACCCTGAGGGGACAAAGCAGCTCTCCACGACCATCAGGCACACGAGAGCATATTCGGCGCGGTGATTATTCCTCACCTCACATGAAGGAGCGCACAAGCTTCCTCCTCTTGTGCCAGGGGCTGAGGGGTAGGTCTGGAGCTAACGGTTGCGCTTCTGGAGGTGCCTCAGGAGCGGCCTCATGGCTGCCTGAGGGCTCTGTGACCTTGGCAGCTCACAGCTGGCAGAGGGGACACACCGGCCACGCCATGTCACACCGTGCCGTCGGACCAGCCGCCGCTCCTTGCGGGGTCCGTCCCCAGCCGCCAGTATCAGCCGGGAAGGAGACAAAGGTGGGAGGCGGCTGGCAAGGAGTAGGGCCTTGGCGCCCTTGGCGGAGCCTTGCGCGGGTGTCTCCCGCCCACCGCGCGCCCGCCACCTTCCCGCTCCTGAGCCCTCAGACACCGAGGAGCGAGGGACACCGAGGGCGGGGCCGAGGCAGCCTCGCGGCGCGGTGACGGGCACTCTCGCCAGCCAGTCGCAGCGCCGGCGGCGGCCAATGGGCATAGCTGCTGGCGAACAGCCTCGGCGCTTTCGACCCCTCCCAGAGTCGGAGCCAATCGTGACGCCGTTAACCGGCGGGGAGGCGTGACCCGCTCCGGCACAGGGGGGAGTGTGGGGGGTGTGCGTGTGTGTGTGGGATAAGGAGCGGAGAGCATCTTCGGGGTTTGCCTTTGCGGATAGGCCTCGTCCCCGCTTTCTCACCACCTTCCCCCCGTTGTAGTTGGGTCGTTCCTTCTTTCCTTTCCTTTTCCTCCCCTCCGGCGGCCATGTCGTCGCCGTCATCCGGAGAGCGGTACGAAGAGGAGGAGGAGGAGGACGGCGCCTACGAGAGCCACGCCAAGCGGCTGAAGCCCAGCAGCGCTGCCGAGGAAGGCGAGATCGTGTACAGCGGAGCAGAGGAGAGCGAGAGCCGGCGGGACAAACCCTCCGCGCAGCGCGGAGGGGGCTTCTCGGGCGGGGTGAGGGACGCGAGGGCCACCGGCGTCGGGGTGGGATGCCGGCGGGAGGAGAGGGCCTTGTAAGGCTCCTGCCCCGCTTCAACCTTCCCGCTCCCTTTTCTCCGTGTGCTGCCCCCGGGGGTGGGGTGGGGGTTGTTTGTCTCTGATGGTTGCGGCGGGGGTAGGAGCACCGGCCTTTGGCCTGTCTCCTACTGGAGAGGACCAGCCCTCTCCTCTCTCTCCCCTCTGGGCATGGAGGCGCTTCCGGTGGGGTTGCGCCTTTCCCCCGTCGCGATGGGAGGGCGGGAAGGGCGGAGAGGGAGCTGGGCCGGGTCGGGTCCTGTCCTCCTCTGCCTTCTCCCCTCAGGGAGAGTAGCTAAGCGCTTCTCACCGGAGGTGCCTGGGGAAAGGTGCAGAGGTCGCGTCCTGGTAGATAAAGGAGATTTGGGTTTTGCAGTTGTGAGGTTGTTGCTTCTCCATGGGCAGCTAGTTGCCTTTTTTTGGGCTGTTGCCATTGCAAGTTTTGAGCCTGCCCTGCTGCTGAGTGTAACTATAGAGACGCAGAGCGGGGGAAGATAGCGAGGCAGAAGGTGTCTTCCATCCTTCTGTTTTACCTCTGTGTCTGGCAGCAGACAGAGATAAGGCTCGTCAGAAATTATTGCCTCCTTAATTACGCATTTGTATTTCTGCTTTCTGCCTCCCCCACGAACAGTCCCAGTTCATTATTTTTGCTGCGTGCCTTCTAGTATTTATGAATTTGTATTTAAGTATGAAGATAGTTCTTGATCCATCCATTTGGACTAACAATGCTTTTGTGTTTGCTATTTGATTTCTTAGCTATCTGGTTTTGTCCAACCTGTTTTTAACTGTTTTTCTTCTTGATGCCTCTTTCTGTTTATTACTTGAAAAGGCAAGACCAAGAAAACATTGATTTAATAACAGAACTTAAATTTGAGAATTCTTCTGTTTCATGATTTGTTAAAATGAGTTTGCTTAGCACTGGAACAAGATAATTTGCTGTTACCATCTTTCCATCAGTTAAACCTCTCGATGGAGAGGGTACCTGCTAAAGTAGTACAGCAGTTCCTCAACAAATTGTAACATAGATACATCTCTGGAGAAAACTGTTTTAATTCTGTGGTTTCTTGTGAAAGAGCATTGTCTCTGTCACAATCATGATTTAGCAATGTGCTCTGTCTTACAGGCCAGTTCTGGATGAAATCCAGATGCTTATTTAAGTTCTCTTGAAACTTTATCATGTAGGAGAGCTGGACATCATGCAGTGTTTCAAGTAGGAACAAGATATTGCTCCTGCCTGTCCTCTTCTCTGCAGTATTTTATGAAATCAGCTAGTTCTTACTCTTTTCTTTTGTCTTTCATTCTGGATTCTAGCTCTTGGTTGTCTTCATGTTGACCTCAGTATCTCAGTTTATCCCCAGTAAGAGATAAAGGAGAGCAGGGAGTATGTAACATCACATTTTTTTAAAATGATAGGTAGATTAAAGAGAAATGTCCAGGAAATCATTCTGTGACATATCTTACTCATTTCTGTCTAGGGAAATGTTTTTAGCCTATTGAAGTTGTGTGTGGTTCAGATGAAGAGGAAAATAGGCTGAGAGGAGGGAAGAAGTGTGAGTAAGTATCCTGGGTTGCTCAGAAGAGAGCAGAAAAAGAGCAAGTGAAGATGAAGTAGGAGAAGGGGCATATTGTCATGGTACATACAATCCCTATAGAGGGAATGGGGAATTAGAAGGAGAAATGGGAAGATGGTTGGCCAGGGTAAGAAGAGTGGTAGAAATCCCCTTCAACATGCATCCTAGAATATTGGTAGACTGTACATATCATTCCATCCCCTCTGCTGCCCTTAAATTCCAGCTTTCTTGATAAATGTTGTATTTATGTGACGTGTGTTTTCTGTAGCATCCACCTGCCTTGCTGTCTCTGACACACCTGTTCTTAAACATTTCTATGAAGTAAGGAAGATCTATTTATCCCTGTTCTTACATATGGGGGAGTGAGATGCAGTGTTTTAAATCCACAAGCATAACTACAGGCTACTGCAAGGTAACATAGGGATGTGAAGCTACAGCTTTTCAGCTGTTCTGCTGTAACTTCCTCTGTGCTGTGTTCTTGCTTTGTGGTACGTGGAGAGCAGCTCACTTGGTGATTCCGTTGCTTTGTGTCTATCACAGGCAGTTGTAACAGTAGCTAGAAGGCAGTGACTTCAGATCTTGACCTGGTTAGCAGCAATTTGTTTGTATATTCATTTCTTAAATGGAGTACATCCTACACATTAATTATGGAGTAAGTGTAAATCATCTTCTCTCCTTTGTCCTCCATCGTAAAAAGTAACTATTACCTTTAGGCTAGTTCTTCCAGCACCTCGAGTTGAATCTCCTGATGGTGCTGTGTGTTGTGTTGGTTTTGTTTAGGGTGTTGGTTGGTTGTTTTAAAGGGATATTCAGATTGCACTGAGAGGAGAGGAAAGTAGGATAGAATAATTTCAGTTGGAAGGGACCTCCAACAATCATCTTGTCCAACTGCCTGACCACTTCAGGGCAGATTCATAGTTAGCATATGGGGCCAGAGTGCAGGTGTTCTGTTCTGTAGCAGCTGTAACTGTTGAAAGGACACAGGTAGAGAGTACAAGGAAGAGATATGTATTAAATAAGAGAAATGATACCCCAAACTTCACATCCAAAACAGAACTAAATTGCCATGTAGCTCTCCAGAATGTGGTAATTTAAGGTTAATCTTCTTTCTCCTGACTAGCTCAACCTATTCCCCCTGAACTAACTAACCAACAACAGCAAATCCAAGGCATAACCTGGCATATTGACTGCTGTGGAACCTTAATTCTATCTTGTTTACTTAGCTCTTCTGAGACATTGTCTTGCTGTATACTGGAAATACTGTTGTTACTACAAAACTACAGGAGTTGCAGGTGGCATGGAGAGAGGTGTCTCTTGTACCTCTGTAGGGAAGAGACAGAACTGCTCAGGTCAGATAGATGTGATTGACAGTGCTGAGGTACAGCAGGGTGAACAGCTTTAAGTAGTGCCATCATTATAGTACAAGTAGCAG
This sequence comes from Galbula dea, assembly GCA_013399015.1. Lineage (NCBI taxonomy): Eukaryota > Metazoa > Chordata > Aves > Piciformes > Galbulidae > Galbula > Galbula dea. The sequence goes on along the minus strand of VWZX01010698.1, from coordinate 682,743 downwards.
TTGAAGAGTGTGCATGAAATGCTGCCTCTCTGCTTAAACCCTTTCCCCATCAGACCATATCCAGTGGGAAGAGCTGAGACTATTGGGGAATGTGGTGTCTACCTTCACCTTGCTTTTGTAATGTGGTAGTTTGAGCTGCTCTTGACACACTGCAGGGCACGTGGGTGCAGATCAGTCCATAGTCAGGCATTTATGAAGTTTTGGGCACTTATAGACTTAATAAACAACCTTTTAGAGTTTTCCCTGCCCCAGTTCTGTCGTATTTATAAAAGCAATTTCAGAGCATTTAAGAGTGATGCTGTGAGAGGAGAAAGGTGAGAGTGACTAAGATAATCTGAATGGTGAGAAATAAAATAAAAGTGTGTTTATGTACCTGGAGGAGAAAAGGTGGAGGAGGAGTGCTAGCCTTTTGCAGTAAGGACAAGAAGAGAGATGGAGAGGTAAGCAGAGAAACAGTAGAGGAGCAGATAGTCCAAAAAAGGTAGTATAGACTGCTGGGACTAATGTGAATATGCTGACTAGAAAGCATCTGGAGAAGGATAAAGGATGCATTTATGCTTAGACAGTTAGTGAAAAATTCTCTAATCTAGAGTTGGTGAGCAAGAGAGACATCATCCTAGAGCTCATAATAAATTGCTTCCTTTTTGGAATGACAAATCTTAACCTGTTAGCAAGAAACCAGTGATATGGTTAAAATGTTGTCTAGAACTGTGTAGGTCACCAAAGAATGAATGTTAAATGTTACAGCTTTGAAGTTTCATGTGTGTGAAGTAACTTGTGTGTGTTTGGGGTTGTCCTGTGCCTACATAGGAGTTGGGCTCGATGATGCTTGTGGTGGGTCCCTTCCAGCTCAGGATAGTTTGTGATTCTGTGTTTCAACTGCTTGGTTATGTCAACAGTGCCCTTCTTGCTTCAGCTCATTACAGAAGCTCGGTTTTAATGTTAAGCATTTTTATGTTCCTAGCATCTTTCTTCAGGGAAACCTTTGCTGTCCTTGTTACTGGTCTTGAGCACTTAGAAAGGAAGTCTGTTTCCATTATCTATTTAATAATTGGGTTTTCTGTCCAGCTAATGATTTGTCAAGATGTTGTTACTGAGCTTTCAAAAGCCCTTAAGCCATATATATTAATGGCTACAGAAGTAATGTTAGCTACTCTCTTCTGGGGCTCTGCTGGGGTGCAGGTGTTGTGTTGGAGTTTTGCATGGGGCTTTTGTGCCATGGTGGAAGTTGGAGTTACTGAAAGACTCCTTTGTAACCAGAGGAATCCTGGTGGTGGTCAATCTGTATGTGAGCAGATGATTTGAAGTAGCCTGTGTGCCAGCTGTAGAAAGTGTGGTTTTCAAGATTCAGTGACACCCAGGTCTTGATCAAATACCTGTATTTTTTACTCTGGGAAGAAATTATGGCAGTAATTGATGAGTTGTGTATGTTCTGACCTTAGTTGTGGAAATGCTTTATGCTTACAGACATGTTTGATTTTTTTCATGTGGTCAAATGGTTTTATTTCTCCTTTTAAAAGTAATCAAGGATCATTCTAGATCTGCTTAATGCTGCAGCTTGCTAGCTGCAAAACTTGTTTGACAGTAATGTGTATGTCTGCCCTCAGAGGAGACTTTTTGTTTGCACTCAAAACATATGCCTGTGGCACATGTTTGTGTCTTTCACCAATATGCTCTGTGAATGTTAGTTTGCAGCTTCCTGGCTCCGAGTCGATTATGCTGGGTTCTTGTCCTGCTGATTAGAAACTGTTTTGAGTAAAGCAGAAGAAACTCTCTGATATGGCCATTTGTAACCTCAGTGGTTTTATCTGTAGAAGTTAGTTTCTGCAATACTGTGTAGATAAGGCCTTAATTTGATGGCAAGTGACTGAGATTTCACTGGTTTGTGGTCTGTTTTTATTTTTTGTTGTTGTTATTTGATGCTTCTTGAGCTTCTGTACAGGTTAGGACAATAGCAGCAGTCTTATGACTTCTGATTCTTGCTAAAAACACCCTCCTAAAAGATGCTTTAGAACAGTGTTACAGGAGAAGGAAATTTGGCTTGGAAAGCCAAGTGTTGCTTTACCTACAAAAGAATGCAAAACTTGTACTTGCTGATGGTTCTGAGAAAAATTCCAGTTGCAGCAGTGCAGACACCTGTGTATGTGTGACTCATATATAATGGATTTGAAGATGGAAGTGTAAAATCTTAATTTTGGAGAAAATTTGTACTGTTAGAAAGGTTTATATATTCAGTAGGCAAGCTTGAGTGGACTGCTAATAAATAAAAATACAAAGGGATATACATGACAAAGAAACATGAATGGAAACTATTAACTGAAGATAGAAGTGAGAAGAGGAGGGAGAGAGAAATGCTGTTCCATTATGATTCTCCATTACTCTTCCACTTCCACTCTCTGAAAAGCTTGATTTGATGTATGAGGGTGATAATTAAGTAAGGTAGCTCTTTGTAGTAAGTCTGTGCTACAGTGAGAAAATCATTGCTTATATTTGCCAGCTGATTAGAAATATTTTTAGGTGAGGCTTCTTGAATGCATTGAAGAAAAGAAAAAGCATACCTCTGGCATTAACTTGGCTCTTAATATAGTAACAAGTATGCAGGGCAATGAATAATTGATTTAATAACTTCTGATTGTTCTGTAGACTGTAAATAAAGGTGCCTGCTATCTTAGTACCTTAGAGTAATAGACTTTGCAGGAAAACTTGGTCATTATTGTCAGTTTTCTTTTGAAGGTTTCCTTAGGTGCTTCTTTGAGCTTTGGAAAGTGTATGTGAGTAAAGAACCTATAAGCTAGAAATAAAAACCTCTGTGTAATTCTGTTCCTTCTGCAGCTGCCTCAATATTTGCAGTTCAAAGTATGAATCTTTTGTGACTGCTTTGATCAGTGATGCTGCCGTAGACCTCAGCTGGTTAATTCAGTGGATGTGGTATCCTATGCAAATACCTCTAGTGGTGTTTTCCCACAATTGTCACAGCTCTTACTCACAAGAAATGTCTTACCACTTAAAACACTTTCATGTTGTACATGAATAAAGTGCAAGTTAAGATTAAATAATTACACAGCAGGTTGGTCTGACATCTGGCAAAGTTTGAAGTGCTGGCTTTTGGTTCAAACAGAATGGTCAAATCCTTAACTTAAAGGAAAAAATACATAGTAGTTTTGGGAGAGCTATGTCTAGAACTCTGGAATTAAACCACACAAGACTCAGTCTGTAGTTATCTGGATGTGTTTTTTTCCTTGAACCTGTAGTTCAGACAGGTGGGTAAGAGAAGAATGTCTGTAGCAGTAGTAGCAAGCCTTGTGGTTACTTAATTACTGGAGCTTTGTGCTTCAAGGGAGAATCTCTCTCTAGTTTCAGGAGATGCTATGCTGCTGCTTAGAAAAACCTGAAGAATCAGCAAGACTTGACCTGTTAGATCAAATGCATTGATGTAGTTGCTGAATTTGAATACATTAACTTTATACTGCTGCTACATGTATGTCACTAGGGTGCTGGCAATCAGAATATATTTCAGTATGCCCTTTGTTATCTCTAATGTTTCTTTGATTCTCCCTTGTTATTGGATCACATTGTTTCATTCTTTGTGTCCCTGTGCCTTAGAATACATAATGTAAATCTCAGCCCTACTTCAGGCTTTGAATGGAAGGAGGAGGTGATACCAACCCAAATTCTTCAGTCACACAGAACTAACACCATCTGGGGTTGTAGCAGTGGCTCTGAAGAATGTTCATAGTAGGAGTTCTGTGTGTTCATGTATAAAGGCTAAATCTGTTGGTGATAGTCAGCCTTGGTGGAAAGGGAGAGTGCGCTCATGTGTACAGAAATGGAGAGTTTTTAGAAATGAGCATGAAGAATGTTCAGAATTGGAAGGGAGGTTGGGTTTGTTTCAAGACTAATACAGAGCTGGCATTTTGTTGCACTGTGGGGCACAACTCTGTGTACATTAGAAGAAGAATCCATTTTAATTCACTTTACTGATAGCACTTGTTTGTCCTTGCTTTTTTACCCCCCCTCCCCCACCCCTAGCCTGTCTCAAACAAATACTGGAATAAACAAAGAGGAGGAGTGTCAGAAATACTGACATTTCCAAGTTTGGGGTGTTTTTTTCATGCTTTTAACAAATAGGGTGGAAGGCCTCCTGCAATTCAGCCAAATGTTAAATAGGCTTTATTTATAGTAGAAAAATCTTGCCTGTGCAAATGCATTAATTCAATCTGCAAAGCATTTTGTTTTAAGTAGGCTTCAGCAAATGAACTTGGCAATCTCTTTGGAAAGAAAATTTAAGTTATTTAAAATATGCTTAGATTGTACGTTTAGATGGCTACTTCTGGACCCAGTGTAGTATCTGTGAAATATTTCATTTTAGCTAATGATAGCAGCATTCCTTATTCTGTGCTGAATTTTAAAATGTCATTTCATTGCTAGGATGCTGGAGGAAGTCATCACAAAGTCTCTGTTTCTCCTGTCGTCCATGTCCGAGGGCTGTGTGAATCAGTTGTGGAAGCAGATCTTGTGGAGGCTCTTGAGAAGTTTGGAACCATATGGTATGTCAAATTATGTCTCTGGTATTTTTAGCTGCCCTAATATTCAAATAACTGAACTCTAATTGTGCAGGTGTCTTAATATAAGTAAATAGAATGAAGTAAGCACAGACTCGTTCAGGAATACAAATATGTGCATTTTAGCCTAAGAGTTTTACTGTTCAAAGACTTAATTGGCTGACAACGCTTCTTGAGTTTGTCTGTGTCTGAATTTGTTGAACTAGAATGCTTCTGTTTGTTTCTTCTAAGGTATTTTTGTGTCAAAGATATGATTTCAAATTTCTTAGCAACAGCAAAGATGTTTGATTTATCAATTTTGAATGTGTTTTAGAATGAGCATTTCCTTTGATCCTTTACTTCATAAGTGGCTTTAGCAAGTTTGGGTTTTTTTAATATTAATTGTTCCAGTAAATGATTAACAGTTTATTGTGTTGGTTGAATATTTTTATTCATTAAACTTTTTCAGGAAAACAACTGCCTATTACTTAACTATATTCTGTGGACCTAAAGTGTTTGAAATGTCACATTATTTGTTTATTTTAGAAATGCATTTCTTTGTTTCATGCAAACACTTTAGAAACGTGTTGACCAGGTTTGGGAAGCGTGAGCAGGGAGATCTACCTTGTTAGGAATTGTCTAGGAAAACCATATCCTATATGACAGTTATGGGACTTGGAAGCTGTTTTGAATAAGCATATAGGAAGGCTTAACTGTAACGTTTTTCTCCCCAGCTATGTCATGATGATGCCGTTTAAGCGCCAGGCGCTGGTGGAGTTTGAAAATGTCGAAAGTGCAAAGAAATGTGTAACGTTTGCAGCAGATGAACCTGTCTACATTGCTGGGCAGCAGGCCTTCTTCAACTACTCAACAAGTAAGAGGATTACTCGGCCAGGGAACACTGATGACCCATCTGGTGGAAATAAAGTTCTCCTGTTGTCAATTCAGAATCCTCTCTACCCAATTACAGTGGTATGTTTCTTCTTTTCTTTTTGTTAGAATTCTACACTGTTAATTTGAATCAGGAATTAAACTCACTTACCAAAGCTAAGCAGAAAGGTTTTTTGTGATCATTCAACCTCATTGTACAAAGATTCTGCAATATATTTAAATACCTTAGTTGTCCAAGTTTCTACATGCTTCCGAAATATTTCCAAATGTGTTGCCACAACATCAGAAATACCATTTAACTTTTAGGCTCCGAGAGGTGTATGTTTAAATAGCAAGTATTTTCTTTTCCAGTCAGAGCTATTTTATTCCAATCCTTATTCTTCAGTATTTCCTTTGTGGAAAGTTGAAGCCTTCATCTGTTGGTGATTAACTCCAGTTTGATGGAATCTTCCTCACTTTTATTTGGGCCTTTTTACTTACATTTTACTTTTCAGTATTTCAAGTCATGCAATCAAGGTGCATCCCAATTTGCTGCCATCCATTTGTGGCACACGTGCATGTTTTTTTTTTTAATAATACAGATATTTTCTGGTACTACTTAAGAATGCATGTTTTCTCCTGCATTGAATGCTTGTATTTTTCATAGAGATTTTCTAGTACACATTGAATTGCATGGAAATATTTCATGAAAGAAAAATCTGCTTTAAGCAGAGTTGTAATCCTGTGAAACAAGCATAAGTTACTACTTCTTAGGGAAAGATGTAGGTTGGTATTGATCTATCAAAATGTTTGGGTTGTGTGGAACCATATGTCAATGCAAGTTTTAAGCTTTGTTTAATGTGTCACGTATAATGTTAGCAAATTGATTGAAACTTAGTATTCCTGAAATTACGTCAAGCAGTCAGTTCCATATCGTGCTTTTTGCTTCACTGTCTTGTGAATATCAATAGGTTTTAGCCTGTTGATTCATCAGTGGGTGATGGATTTTCTTTCTCCTGTCAGTTTTTCTTTATAGAAAAGCATGGCAAGGTGTGAGTTGCTTTCTCATCAGTGTTTAAAAATACACTTGCTTTGAGCTGTGTAAGACACATCCTAAGCCTGGCCTGATGTGCAGTAAGGCGAGCTTTTCTCCTTACTGGTTGTTTCCCTTGCAGCACTGGAAGATGGTCTTGAATTTTACTGATTCCTTGTAATGTAGACAAATGCTGCAGAGTGTTAACAGTGTTTCCTGTCAGAAGTGTTCTCCTCCTTAAGTGGAGAAGGACAGCAACCACTTGCAGTGGCTTTGATTCAGGTGAATAGCATCAAAATTCTCCTTTTGATCAGCTACCTAAGCTTACTTCATGGACTGCCCCTGGTTACTCTTCTGAAAATGAACATGAACAATTAAAAAAACCCTCAACTGCTAGAGTCCTCTGAAATGAAATGTGCCGTAACCCCAGTGTCACTTTGTCTCTCTGGTTTGGTAGAACTACTGCAGTGCATGCTTAAAAGGGAGCACAGCTTGAGACATGGATGCAGTTACTGGGTTTTAATACACCTGAAGATCCTTGTTAAACTGATGTTTGCATGAGTACCTCTTACAGAAACATTACCCTGTTTCACTGATTTGACTGCCTGTACTATATTAATCCATAAAAATGCTAATCATGAATGTATAAATAATACAGGGGACGTTATAAATGAAAAGTTAATGAGCCTTTCATTTGCTTTTTGGCATGTAAATGCCAAAGTAAGGCAATGTTCTGTGGCTCTGAAGTGTTTGAAATTTCACATCTGACTCAAATATCTTTTTCTTCTTCCTTAGGATGTCTTGTATACCGTGTGCAACCCTGTTGGAAAGGTTCAGCGCATAGTTATATTCAAGAGAAATGGAATACAAGCTATGGTTGAATATCCTTTTTGAGCATCATTCTTTCTTGTTTCTGTTGTAGCTGTATTAGGTTCTTAACTGCAGATGGGATTTAACATAAGAATGTCAGAAAAATACAGTGCAGTTTTGAGACCAAATTATTTTTTAATTTCTATGTAAGACATGGTAATTTCTAATTCCTTTATGTCCATAAGACAAAATAGCCCTTACACAATGCATCTTTGTAGGCAAAGGACATTGTCAACAATGGTCTTGACCACCATTATAGGTGGCTCTAATAATTGCAGATATGAAATACGTTGTAGATTTGACAACACCTTGTACACAGAAGTTTCATGGCTTCTGCCTGTGTTGATACTCAGGAAATGGGTAAGGGATTGCAGAGGTGCAGTTTGACTTCTTAAGCCTCTTCTAAAATAGTTCTCATCTATCCTGCTTGTGTTACTCTTCTGATTTTAATAAAGCACAAGACCAACTTAGACCTCCTTGACCCTGTTTATCACATGTTGAGGAAGTTCCCTGCTTTGTTATCCTACTGTTTACTTTATTTGTAGCATTAAGTTGTACATGGGATGAATGTTCAGAGTTGTTAACATATTGCTGTGGTTTGCAAAGTCCAAAGTCTGATATGATTACACCTTAGTTTATAAAACTCTGATAGCCCTCTTCCCAGAGACATATTACCTCAATTTCTGAGCTGTTATCTGGACAAAATTGTACCAAAATATCAGAAATTCTTTTGTGATTTCAGCTGCTCCTGATGTGGCAGGCTTTATTATTAGTGGGTCACTTTTGTAACATATGACTTAACTGATGGCTGCATTGATGATTTGCCAGGCAAAAAGAATGCCTCTACCTTCCACAAATGCAAAGTAACTACTATTTATCTATGTAGAAGACTTAAACTGTGTGTCCTAATAGATAGTAGGTTGGCTTACTGTGATAGTGTGTTGTTGAGTTTGTGGTAAATGATGTTGTCTGGATCAGATGATTTCACAGTTGAGGGTTATTCTGCATCTTGTGAAAGATTAGGGAAGTTGTGGGAAGGATCCTGCACATACTCTGAAACTACTATGCTTCTGTTCTTGCATTAAATTCCACAATGTGCCTTTCATCAAAAACAAAACCAGCCAGCAATTGAATAAAACCTCACAAATCTTAGCAAGTTAATACAGCAGTATAGGTAGAGAGTTCCAAATGGTGTAAACTCAGAGCATAAACAAAGCTTGCAGCTCTTTAATCCACACTGAACAATTTATGAATGGTCTCATTGTCTGCTGCTTCCATCTCAATACCAGTTGCTTACCATAAATTGAGCCCACATACACTTGTTGGTAATTTTATAATATAAAAGTCTGTATAGAGTTCTTGTAAGATATACAATAGTGAAATATGTGCAGGTTACAAATGTAAAGCCATATCAGAAGAGAGGGACACCAAGGAGACACCTGGGGGAAAAATCCTTAACATGATGTGCATGTTTGAATCGGTGTTTTGTGCCCAGAAAGCAAAGGCTGCACTCAATGGAGCAGATATCTATGCAGGATGCTGCACACTGAAAATTGAATATGCAAGGGTAATGCTTGGACCTTCTCTTTTATTTTTACTAGGAAAACCACATGTAATCAAGACTTAACCTGTTTCACTCTTACTTTATTTTGAACAGCCAACTCGACTTAATGTCATTAGAAACGACAACGATAGTTGGGACTACACTAAACCATATCTGGGCCGACGAGGTAGGTTTCTGATACGTTATTGCTGTAGCTATTTGACTGTACTAATGACAATCCTTTATACGTGGTCAGGCTGTATGGCAATAGTCATTTCAAAGCAAGCCAGTGCTGCTGAAGGCTGTGTTCACGAGCCAGGAAATTAACCCTGAGCCCTAGTGCCCCCTACTGCCGTGTGCTTGAGCCACTTAGTTCAACAAGGAGCCCACCACACCTGCAAGCACCTTCGCAGTTCTCAAGGACTTGCATTTCTCCAAGCAGCTCTCTCTCTTTGGAGGAGAGGAAACCTGGTACAGACTATTCCTTACAAACTACAAACTTGCACACTACTTCTCCTTCGAAAGGACTCTTTTTTCCTTTTTTTTTTTTTTTTTTTTTTTTTTTTTCTTTTTTCCCCTATGTTGGACAAGGCATTAAGAAGGATAGAGGACTTCAGCAGGCTGACTCTACACTTCATCATGCACCACATCGGCATCAGCAAACCAAAATAATAAAATAAATAATCAAACAACCCAAAAACCCTCTGAAAAAAAAACCTCAGACTTGCAATTCACCTTGTCTGCATACTGCATGCACCACCACCACAAGCTCTTAAAGGAGGACACTTTCAGTACTTCAGATTTGTATGGGATGAATAACATGATAGACTGTACCCATTCTGTTCAAGTTTGTATGTATGTTGGTCTTATTTCCCTTACACTTACAACTGAGAAATTGAGAACCTCCAAAATTAAGAACCTCTCATGTTGATGTCATTGACATTGTAATCTTTTTATTACTTGCTGTATGTGAGAGTCAGATTCAGTTTTATCAGTGTGATATTGTCTAGTGATAGGGAAACTAAACCCTTATCTGTAGATAGTTGGAATTGAACAGTGCAATGTCAGATAGGTTCCCTGAGTTATATTTAAGTATTAAAATAGGGAGATTTATAATTGGTACAGTCATACTGTCTCTTAAGTATTCAGCTGTAAAAAAAAAAAAAATAATTACCAGAGCTGAACTCATGTCAGTGGAAACTATGACTGTCTGTGTAAAGGCAAACTGCTGTGTAGCCTAACTCCTGTAAAGTGTTTCTTTAAAAGAAAATAAATCTGTAACTACTGAGTGCAGTGTTCACTAACTTATGTACAATAATGTGTGCAATGTAAAGTTAGAAAAGTGAAGATAATGTGTCCAAGGTAGAGTTATCTACTTATCAGAGGCTCTATGAGAACCAAGGCCTTGGCCATCTCGAGGGCTATGCACTTTCAAAGTAATCCTGCAGAGGCACTGGGCTTGTGAATCTGTTGTACAACTAGAACTTAGGGCTTGAATTTTCAAAATTAAGTTCTTGTAAAAAGTTAACAAGGGAGCTACAGTATTGGTTGTAGCTTGGAAATTATGACTGTTTGCATCAGGATTCAATTTTTTGGGTTTTTTTTGAAGAAACTCAAAGACAAGGGAAAAAGAAAAGTTTGAATTTGAAAAAATCTGAAGGATTCATTTGACTTTCATACCTCTTGATCACTGCAGTGTTTGGAGGCTGACTTGTAATGGAAAAAAAAATCTTGACAGAAGTAATCTTTTTCTAGATACTTGAAGGTGTTCCTTACTCTTCTGTCTTCAGGCTTTATTGCCAAAGTAAACACCTGACTTGGACCCTGTCCTCAAAATCCTGAGTGGAAAGGGCCACATGTATTTTCATCTTCCACTGTTGTCTCTTCTAATGCAAATAGTGCCTGTTTTTCAGGGGAAGTACCTTCAGTTGCATTGGGCTGGAGTTGCCATTTTCAGCAACCATACTTCAATTTCCTGGGAACTGGAGTAAACTGATAAATGTCTTGCCCTGCCTTTTCAATGTGGCTTTTTTAAGGATGAGAAATCAGTTGTTGCTTCCCACAAAGAAATCTGGAAATTCAGTTTTTCTTTGTCACACAGCACAGATTTGATTAGAAAATACAGCTTTGGCTGTGATGCACTGCTTTCCTCCAGTAATGTAGACCCCTTGCTTAACTTTATATTCTAGAGAACTGGGTTTTCTTCAAGGCTTGACCATTGTTGAAGTGCATTATTCAGTGATGGTTTTCTTCAGTTGAACTGTTAGGTGCTACTGCTAATGTGATAAGATACAATCCTCTCAGCACCTCCATAAATCAGTAGGTGTTCTGTAAATATGTATGTACCCATGTGTAATGCTCTCTGTTTACTGATTATGAAACCATGTAATACAGGTTGTTGTTGGCTTATGCTGAAACTTCTTGAAAGAAGCCCACTTTGAAAATGTGTTGCTGTTGAAGCTAATATTATGATTCAGGTACTGTCTTTCAAAAGTACTGCATTTCAAATTTGTTTTAAGAGACACATAGGTAAATCCTGCTGTATGGTGTTATCTATACTAATGTCTGGTGTCTGTTTAGGAAAACTATTGGGTGCTTCCATAAATTCTAAATGTCTACACCTCCTCATTGGCCACTGCCCCCAATCAACTTAAGTGCAATTTGTTATACAGATGTCAGTCTTTTAATTTTGGTGTCCCAGGACTACAGCTTATGGTTTTAGATGTATAATGAATGAGAAATCATTTCTAAAATTAACAAGGACTCCATTTTTTTTTGGTTAATTTAAAATTTTTTACTTATTTTTTTTTTTTTAGCTTCTTAACTAGAAGCTTTGTATCTTAACTGGAGGAATCAATAGTTGTGCAAACTAAACTCTTTTCTTTCCCTTCCCACATGTTAGACAGAGGGAAGGGCCGCCAGAGGCAAGCTATTTTGGGAGAGCACCCATCATCATTTAGACATGATGGTTATGGTAAGTAACATGGGGTGACAGGTGATTATGACTTCTTTACATGTTATGTGAAATTCTAAATATTCAATCAGTGCTTTAATCTGGACACTTAAAGCATCAGTAGTTCTCTATTGTGCTCTAGGTCCTCGTTCTGAAAATGCTAGGGATTCACTGAAATCTGTGTGCGTTTGTTGCTCTTCCTTTTATGGAGAGCATCCAGCTCCTTGGAAGAATGTTTCTTTGCATTTGCCATCACCCTAGCAAGAGTTGGAAAATGACATCTGTACTGGGAAAGCAGCTTTCTTCTAGAAGGTGGCAGTGTAGTTTGATCAAAGTTTTGATGCAACACAGAGCTCTTCGGTGTTCTTGCATGCAAATGTGAATTGTGGGCTTTGCATTTCTTCTAATGTAGCTGATTCTGAAAAGGTATAGCTGGGTAAGAATGATGGTTTGGAATTAGTGCTATAAAGTGCTGCAGTGCTATGTGTAAATGAAGACCTAGTGTCACTTTCATGTGTTGGAGGACCCAAGACCTCAGGATTGAGACTGATGCCCCTGTTTAGAAATTACTGTTCTAGTTACCTGGTCACTTAGCTGTCAGATGCAATGTCATTTGTCTTACCTCTTTTTCTGCAGACATATTTGTTACTTTACAATGTAGTTTGACCTTCTACCTGCACTTTCTAAAGGTTCTTCAAATCTTCAGAATTTCCAAGTTCTGCCTTGTATTCACTGAAGTTCTTTTTTCATTCTTCTGCTATACCCTTCTACCTGAAGTGATGTGGCTGTCTTCTGCTATACCACTCTCTCCCTCTATTTACTGCTTTTTGCTGGGAGGGAAAAAAAAAAAAGGACAAAAGGTTCCTTTTACACTTGGCTTATGTGATTTCACATTATTGTCTCAGAACAGGGATCCTTCCCTTGATATGTAATCCTGATTTTTGTTTTTTTTTTTTTAAACAGAAGCATTGCATAGTAGTAATGTCTCTTTATTTAAAAAGAAAAAACTGAATTTGTTTATCTTGATGAAACTTGTCACTTTACCTAGAGTGGAGAATAGGACAACTTCACTTTGTGTTCAACCTCTGCATTAAGTGTTCCTGTCTCTTCCAAAGGAGCTGTTTGTAGAAAGGCAGTTGTCTGACTTAATCTCTTGTCTCTGGAAAAGAGCTGTGTTCTCTCCTCTCCTGACCTCTAGCTAAAAGCTCACTCCTTTTGGTTTGTTTTCCACACTTTGCAATAGTCTTTCTTGGTGTCATGTAACTATTGGCATGACAACATTGCTGAAGATTTAGTTAAAATATTTCTTCTGTTAGATTTCTGTTCAAATATTTTGTATGGGGCAGGGAAGATACTATTTATATAATTACTGAAATAGCTTTTCACTTGTGTATAAAAAGAATACCATGAAACAGCTTCTTCCTTCTTGCCTGGTAATGTAAGAAGAGACTTGGAATGTTAAAGGGAATAGAGAAGTGCTTGGGGTTTGGGTTGGTTTGGTTTTGGATTTTTTGTTTTTAATTGGAAAAAGAATGAATGGAAACTGCTGTAATGCTCCTCTCCATTAAACATGCATTATGTATGTGAGTTTTAAGGCATGATTAATTAGTGAAACTTGTCTCCAATAATATGAAAGTGTGGTCTTTCATCTCCTCAGGGTCACATGGTCCTTTGTTGCCCTTGCCAAGCCGGTACCGCATGGGATCTCGGGACACTCCAGAACTTGTTGCTTATCCGTTGCCCCAAGCATCCTCCTCTTACATGCATGGTGGAAATCCTTCTGGGTCAGTTGTCATGGTTAGTGGCTTGCATCAGCTGAAGATGAACTGTTCAAGGGTCTTCAACCTATTCTGCTTGTATGGAAACATTGAGAAGGTAAGGCATAGTTTACTAGAAACTTGGAAACTACTATAGTAATTGTAATTGTTTTGGGAAAAGCCTACCTGAGATGGTCTAAAAATACTGCCTATTAACTTACAAACCTCTTGGGTAGGCTGTTTCTTGCAATGTCATTTTTTTTTTCTTCTCTGTCTTAGGTGAAATTCATGAAGACTATTCCAGGCACAGCACTGGTTGAAATGGGTGATGAGTATGCTGTGGAAAGAGCTGTCACACATCTCAACAACGTCAAGTTATTTGGGAAGAGACTTAATGTCTGGTGAATATGTTTTATCAGATTCATAGCCTACCAGTGGGTAGATGGCGTGAGGTTGCAAATGGACAATATCCCACTGTTCTCTTGTCATTGTTGGAGTTGTGGTTTCCAATTTGCAGCTGTTATGTATTACTATTTAGAATAGTGTTTGTTATTTACTTATACTGATTCATATTTATTAGTATAAGGACTAAAGATGGGTATTACATGGATTGGCTGTTAAACTGTGTTCCCTAATGTGTCTTATCCCTCCTTTCTATATTTTTTTAAAAGGAAGGTGTCAAATCCAACTCATCTTGTTCTCCTCTTATTTCAAATTGCTGTAAAGAAATGTCAGCTCTGTTCTGTTGAGATCAATAATCTGTGTACAAAGTATGCAGGTCTTTAAATAATGAAGAAACCTTTAACTGTGTGTATATATGTATCCTTAAATCTCAGTGTTTCCAAGCAGCATTCGGTAGTTCCAAGCCAGATATTTGAACTGGAAGATGGCACAAGTAGTTACAAGGATTTTGCCATGAGTAAGAATAATCGCTTCACCAGTGCTGGCCAAGCATCTAAGAACATCATCCAGCCCCCCTCCTGCGTGCTGCACTATTACAACGTTCCTCTGTGTGTAACTGAAGAAACATTTGTGAAGGTAGGCAGCTGAAATGACTGTGACATACAGTGCTTTGGGGCTTTGTCCTAGCTTTACACTGTGCCAGTCCTGTTAAAAAGAAATAACTGGCACAGTTACAGCAGAGTGACTGGTCTTTAAAATAAGCTTGTAGACTCTGTATAGAAGCTGCTGTATTTTCACAGGTCTGGCATTACTCTCTCCTTGTTTTTTTCTTTTTAATCTTTGTTTTTTAACATGAGAAACAAGTTGAGGAGTTTAAAGCTTTTTCTTGTGGAGGAAGTGGAAAAGACAGAAGCCAAATATGGAGAAAGTTAGCACTACAGTTCACAAAAGATTCACTGCCTCCCTGAGATAGTTACTGTAGTGACTGCTGAGATGTTTTGGAGTAGAGAGAAGAATGCACCTGGAACAGTTTGCATAGATGAGTCCTAAGTAAAGTGTGGATGCTTAAAACACACAACACAGGTCCTCTTGAGTGGAGGCAGTGCTAAAACTGATGATAGCTTGGTGAGTTCTTCAATTTTTCAAGCTCTGTCTGGAAGTTAACTGTGGTTCATGAGTGGTGTGCTTGTACATACAACTTCCGAGCCACTGGATTGCAGTGGGAATGTCAAGAAACTCGAGTTTTTGCTTAAATACCTTGTGTGAGGTAGTAGTGATATCAGTATAAAGTTTTGTGCCTGTTAAGTCTTATTTATCATGGGACAGGAGAGATAGAGAAGCCTTGTTTTGCATGCTATAGGATGATATTCTGAAGAGATATAAATCAACCTATAACAGTAATTTGCCATAAGTTCTTGGAAGCTCTCTTAAAGAGTCAATATTTTCCTTTCTGGGTGTGTCTTCCAGGCACTTGGAATTTTTGCTACTTGTTAATGTGCATTTTTGATGGAGTTTTACCTCTTCTTTTGTTTTTGTGACAGTTGTGTGAGGATCATGAAGTTCTCAGCTTTATTAAATACAAAGTGTTTGATCCAAAACGTAAGTAAACTTTGAGCTGTGTGGGGAGGTCTTTGCATTCCAGTTTTGATAAGAGCAGACCCTGTCAGGAGATGTTACTGATCCCCTCCTCTTCTTTCTTACTTCTCATTTGGACAGCTTCTGCCAAAACATTGTCTGGTCTATTGGAATGGGAATGTAAGACAGATGCAGTGGAAGCTCTCACTGTACTTAATCACTACCAGATAAGAGTCCCAAGTAAGTACATTCTACTGATCTTACTGCTGTCAGTTTTCTTTGAAGTTGGTACTGCCTTTGTGAAAGGTGAGGCTTCAGCAGCTCAGGCAGCAGCTAAAAACTGCCTCATTCTCATTATATGTGTATGTGCTGTATTTTTAATATATATATACACATACTGTACTACATATATTACAGTATTTAATATCTAGATTCAGTTAGTTTGTATCTAAATGGCACTATTTCTTCTTAGTTTTTGAGTCAACCTATAGAGCTCAAAATATATTCCACAACCTTGAAGTTCTGGGAAGGTGGAGGAGGAAAAAAAGATTGATTTAGGGTAAAAAGGCAGCAGGCAGAAAAAGCATTAAAATCCACTGTTACCAAAATCCAACCTAATGGATTATGTCATACTGAATCTTTTTGTATCTTTCCCAGTAAGTGCAGAGACACCTGCAGTATCTTTGGGTAGAAGTTCTACAACTTACTGGGCTGAATTAACTGTTCCTGCAGTGGTTTACTTTCAAATCAGAAACTGTGAGGCTAAGCTGAGTTTAGCCCCAAACTAGTAAGAATGGAAGGAGACTTCACAAGCTAAACAATGACACAGTAGGCCAGATCTGCACTGGACAGTTAAGATAATTTACTCAATTAAATGGAGTTTTTCTGGGTGTTGGCAGACATAATTTTGTATCCAGGCCAGTGTTTAATATTATTTTAAACTACCTTCTCCAAACTGGTGTCATTTTGTCTCCTTGTCAAGTGTTAACAGTTTAAATCTTTCCTATCCCTGCCTGCTCCTTTCTTCCACCTTCTTAGTCATGCACTGAGATTGC
This sequence comes from Galbula dea, assembly GCA_013399015.1. Classification (NCBI taxonomy): domain Eukaryota; kingdom Metazoa; phylum Chordata; class Aves; order Piciformes; family Galbulidae; genus Galbula; species Galbula dea. The sequence continues at coordinate 666,144 of VWZX01010698.1, read as the reverse complement.
TTCAGGGGCAGAATACTTTTTAAGGTATTATTGGTAACCTACTGTTCACAATTTCAGATTGATCTCGGTTTGGAGAGGTGGTAACAGCACAAGAACTTACTCTTCCAGTGTGAAAAAGGCAAATCCTGATATATAATCAAATAGAGCTGGCACAGGAACAGACAGTGTTTTAAACCCAGGGTTGCTGCTGGTTCAGACTTGCTGTAATAAGATTGTCTGAGGTTGGTTGAACAAGGAGGACATCTCTTCCATTCCCTGAGAGACAAATGTGTGTTGCCATCTGTGGGTCTTGGTGGCCTTTCTAAATACAGGAGGGGTTGATTTATGCTCTGCTTTCTGAAGAGGCCTGAAGGGTCTGCTGGACATCCTGCTGTTCTTTTCTCACTCAGGCACATGTAAATAATGTCCAATGCCCTCTGCCTCTGGTGGAAATGCCTCAATCTAAGCCTTGATTTCCTTAAATATCCATGCCTTTTGTCTTTGCAATTGCCTGATAAATGCTAACTTTTATAAATAGTTCAGAGAGTAGAGAGAGGCAGTGATCATGCTAAACTCTTTCTTGTGTTTAGTACCACATCTGTACTCCTGTCTTCCATTGCCTTGAGACCAGATCCGTTGCTTTGGTTTGATGTCTAAAACATGCCGGTAGATTTACACCCCCACCTTACCTGTAGGTCAGCTGGTGTCTGCAGGCTACTGGCAGGAGTAGGTGGGGAGATGTAAGCCTGAAATCTACAGAACTGGTGAATTTGTCAGATGATCCAAAGTGATCTTGATCAGGACAGCTGTGCTCAGTAAAACACCCTGAGTATGTTCTGTTGTCTCCTGACAGATGGCTCCAACCCTTACACCTTGAAGCTTTGCTTCTCTACATCATCCCATTTATAGAGGACAGCATGTGAAGAGCTACGTTCACCTTGATTTGCAAGTTTAAAACTACACTTCCTTCACAAAGCTCTAAAGTGGTTGTTCTAATGTTGCCTTGTTTCAACTTAATTCTAATATCTTTTATCTTGTTTTATAATAAATGGATGTTCCTTCATAAATACAAACCAGGTTTTATTTCTTTTTGCCTCGGAGAAGTACGTCCTAAGCTTCCTACAGAGTGTGTATTTGGGTAGTGTAGCATCTTCAGATGTCTAAAGAAGCACCAGTAGTATAAACAAGATTGTTTGCTTCCAAAATGGAAATATATTTGCATTTTCATTAATGTTAAAGATTAGCAAGTTGGGTTTTTTCCATTTGTAGTCTTTAATTGGCAGTGGAAATTCAAATGTAAACTTGGGGTTTTTTTCCAGTATGTGAAGTAGTGAAGTATGTTGCAATACTTAAAACCTTGTATTTATGAAATGCTTTAATCAGGTTCATGTTGCACATACCAATTTTTCAGTAGCATAGCCTTGATTTTGAGTTCAAAGCAAGCTACCATAGAAAATGATGAAGTATGTAGATGTGTGTGGTGTGGATTCATACTTAAAGTGATTTTGGGTTTGTGTTTCTTTTTTTTGGAACTATTTTTCCATTTGCATTAGCATGATGCCATCAACAGCTAGTCCCACCATAGGGGCCTTTTAAAAATTAAAATTGCAAGCCTGTATCAATGTGTTCATCCTCATTTTCCATAATTTAAACTTAGATCTTTGGTGTTTGACATATCCTCTTGACTATGGTTTTCTTTCTCAACTAGTGCTTATGACATACTAAATGGTAGAAGTTGGATATGTGAGAGGATTGATTGCTATAGAAACCAAGGTGGTAAAAAGAGTTAAAACAAAAAGCAGGCCCCCACCATTCTCTCATACCTGGACAGTCAATTAGATGTGGTTTTTGTCTGTTTTATCTGAGGTATCTGGAAGTCTACCCACCCTACAAACACTTCCAGATAAACCTGAGGTAATGTAGGTGGGACTCAGATAGTGTAACTAATTACATTATGTGAAATGAATGAGGTGAGAAATCTCTTGGTTTGGGGAAGATGATTTGTTGTTGTCCCAGTACTTTGAAACCTCTGTGCTGTCTCCTAGAACTAGAGTTGTGTTTTACTTGGGCTAAACCCCCAGAAATGGGAATCCAAGCAGGAGCTATTGTCCTAGGCTCTGTTTGTTCCTCTTTCTGAATTTGCAGCAGTGTGTTTAGGGCTTCTTTTTGTTCTGCTCTTAGTGATCAGAGAGAAGTTATTTTATCAGGCATTTTATGTTTTATCAAGCAAGTTCTGTTCTTACAGGGTTTGTCCATATCCATCCTTTATGCAACATTATTTGTGCAGTATGCTTGTCCTTGAGAGATGATGTTGCTGTATGTTTACAGACTCTGGGCATTGCAAGTGTCTTCAAAATACAGACTGGATTTTCCTCATTCTAAACCTCAAGACAAATAGACCTTATCATACAAGGGGGAAATGTGTCAGATTTTCTCATCATTGCTCTGTCTACCTCCATTTTGTTCATGCTTCAGGTGAGGAGTATTCCAGGTATTCAGATCAGGTTTCTGATATGTCTGAAGTGGGAACTGAAAGACAGCTGCTCTTTGGCTGCTCTTTCTGCCTAGGGTTTGAAGTAATACTAGTCTCCTGTCTGGCAGGTAGCAGACTGACCTGCATTTTAGGGACACTGTTAACAGTCCTTCAGCCTCAGTGCTTTTCCCATAGGAATTGCTTCCAGAGAGCTCCAGCATAGAAGGCTGTGTGCCATTATCTTCCTACTTGCCAAAAGAAGTGCTGGGGACTAGTGAAATGTTCTGTGCTGCCTGGTGTTTTAACTGTGAAAGGTCTCTCCCAATCATTCATTTCTCTTCCACCAATCTGAGTGTTTTGTGGAAAGCTGTGTGTTCTGTCATAACTTGCATTGCTGTTTGTCTGAGTGTAGTTTCAGTGGTCAAGTTAATTCAAATGAGTGTGTTATCTGTTGGTCCAGTTTGGGATATGGAATGAATGACACTTAAAGCATTCAGGTTTTACAAAAGGAAAAAAGAAAAAGCACTTTAATGTTTTAGTGTCCTCAGTGGATCCCAGCATTCAGTGCCTAAGATGGTCAGGTGAAAGGTGTCTTCCCTGGGGCTGCCCAGATCAAACAGAGCACAGTTCCAGGGGTACCTGAGAGGGTTTGATACCAGCTGGAAGTCCCAAGTGCAAAATGAGTAGCCTGTGCCACATGGGGAAGAAAAGAGAAGAGACTGAAAAATTGTTTAGTCTTCTTTCTCCTTAAAATACTTATTTTATTAACATAAAAGATGAGTCCAGGAAAGATTCCTTGTTGGTGTTGTGCTGTAAAAAGAAAATGATGTCTTCTCTTGGGCCTCCAAGGATGGATGTTTGTCCTCAGGAAGGGAAGAGGTTGGTCTGTCTCCTTCTTCCACAGAGGAGGGCTGTGTTCATTGACAATCTTGCTCTTTAGAACAGAACCAAAAGCAGTGGGGCAGGTGAAGAGTTAGTTGCTCCAAGGGGATTGAAGTTTATCATTTGTCAGTGGTATTAACTGTACTTGTTGTATTAAAATTAAACCATTAAGGTGTTTCACTGCAGTTTTTTTCTCTTTTGCATAAGCCATACAAGCAAAATAGTGATCATTGCTATGCACATTCCCTGCCTGTAAGCAGCTGGCATTCACCCTGGAATGTCTTCATGTCTGGTTCACTGGTTTTGTTGGGGTTTGGGGATGGGTTGGTTGGTTGGTGTCTTTTTTTGGTGGTGTGTGTGATGTTTTTTGTTTATATTTGGTGGTTGGTTGGTTGGGGTTTTTTTAAAGTTTATTTTTCCTAATTTATCACCTTTCAGTGAGGGTAAATGGAAATATTGAGGTGGAGATCTGTTCATCTTCTCATATAATACTCTAATCCTTGTTTATGTTTCTTTTTCCTTATATGCAAGAAATGGGAATAGTTGTTTTCTGACTTTCTATAGCACCACAGCAAGGCAGAGTGTATCACTAGGGTGATACAAGAAAAGTATTTGGGTGGTCTGCTTTTATGAAAGAAATGGTACAACTTCATGTGGTGTCACCAAGTCTGTCTTTTAGCAAGGGATAAGCTGGCTTGTAACTGGCTGAATCCCTCTTTGTTATAATTAAATGCAACTTGCTCCTTTTCCTGCTGTGTGTTTTCTTGTGGAGAGTGCTTGATCTTGTTTGAAGTTATGATGGCTTAGCAGGAGACATTCAGTCTCTTCTAAATATGTTAAAGTCTGGGAACATGAATGTNCCCCCCCCACTTCTGGGATGTCTTTAAACATCTTTGGAATTTTTTGGTGTCCTTTCCTGAAGATACCTTGTATTCTCATGTCTGTAGCTGCTAGTGGGGTTTTCTTTAGCCATTCCAGGTTTTTATGCCTACTCAGCCTATTGGCTTATTCCCTTCTGGCAATGACAGAGATCATCTTAATAATAATCTTGTTTGCCTTGGCCAGAAATAGTGAAAATAAACAACCAGGAAAATAAACCACAAGTGTTATGGGCTCAGCTTCCTGTGAAGAGTTCTTAAAGCACAAAATACCATTGTTCTGGTTTTGACCTTAGACTAATGGAGCTGTGCTGTGGTTGAGAGCCTTCCACCTTCACCAGTCTGGTGTAGAAAAGGTCACTTCAAAGCCCTGCTGTAACCTTGCCTTGCAGTGGTTTGATGCTGTGACATGTTGTCATAGGAGAGCTGATAGTGCACTCTAACACATTAATGGAGGCTCTTCCCAGCCTATCTTTGCTTCCCTAAGGAATGCTCTGGGAGTGGACTGGAATGTGAAAAATGTGAACTTGTTATGTTAAATGTTATTTACCAGGGAAGTCTGAGTGGAGAGCTACTTGGCAGTTGTTTTTCATTGGTAAAACAAGGGTATGTCAAGTTTTTTTTCCCTGGCCTGTTAAACCTGAAGTGATTAGTAAGACAGTATGTTCTCAGTTGTGTCATTAAAATGGACACTTGTGAGAGGGGGTGAGCAGATGTGCTAAGGGGCTCTTTCTAGTGTGCTGTTTGGGTTCCTTACACAAGCTGAGGGGGGCACAATCTGAGGTGAAAATAAACTGAAGGACAGCTGGTCATGGTTTGGGATGGTGAGGCCCCCCCCCCAAGTTCTGCTGCTAAAGCATCTGATTTGATAAGAGGTGAAGAGCTTCCATTTCTAGGCATCATAGAGCTCTAGAACCCATCACTGAAAAATATTCTGGAAGCCTTTCATGAGAATGTTCTTGAAACCATCACTGAGTCACAGAGACCATAAATCCATCCTAGAATCAGAGAACCATTGCTGAATCCCTCCAACACCCTCACAAGTTTCTCCTCCCATTCAGATGGAACCTCATGGGTTCCAGTTTGTGCCCAGTGCCCTTTGGCCTGTCCCTGGGCACCACTGAGCAGAGTCTGACCCCAGCCTCATGCCCTCAGCCTTGTGGCTCAGCATTGAGCAGCTTCCCTCTGTTTCTGCTTTTCTCCAGGCTAAGCAGCCCCAGGACTCTCAGCCTTTCTTCCTTCCAGAGATGCTCCTGTGCCTTCAGCATCTTCCTAGCCTAAAGGAAATAACCTCAGTCCCTTTTCTTGTGTTCAGAAAGCTTTGGTATCTGTCCTGTGCCAAGACTTCCTGTTCTGCCCTTTCACTGCCAGCTCCTGGGCTAGAGCCACACATTACCTCAGATAGGTTCTGTGCTCTTCCTCTGGACTCTTGCAGCTGTTGATGCAAGGTCTTAATTTCTGGCATGTTTTATTTAACTTTTTCCTTCTCTGTGTTCATGGAGCAGCTGCAGACTGAGGAGGTCTTCATGCAAAGGAATGAGGAGCACTGCAGGAATGTGCCAGGGAGCCAGCAGCTATTAAAAAGGCAAGATAATTAACCCTCTTTTCCAAATCATCTGAGATCCAGTAATACAAATTAGTCTTGGCAGGATAGCAGAATTCAGAACAAAACACTGAAATGGGCTTGTAGCATGGAGGATGGCTGAGGTTGGCAGTTGCTGCAGGACACAGGACATAATCATTCAATTTTATAGAAGCTATTACCTGTTTATTATTTTCTCTTGCTATTTTTCCTCTGTGGTCTCCTCCTTCTTCAAGCTAGTAAGAAAGTTAAATTGCAGATGTTTGTACTCCACTCAAATCTAAGTGAGCAGTAGTCAGATAAGCCCCCAGAAGTTAATAGTTGAAGTGGCTGCTTACTAAAACTCCCCACTCCTGAATTTTCTGTCACTTAGGCTGTTATTACAGCAGGCTTTGGGTATTTTGGGTAGCACAATTTATATTAGTTACTGCTTTCTCTATCATCCAATTGCAAACTTCTGGCCATTTTAAACAGGAACAGATGCAGAGATTTGCATGTAATATAGATTATGCTTCTATTTTCTGTTCAGTTAACCACAGCACTGGAACTGCTAAATCAGATTAAATCAGTGCTCTTTAGATAAGCATCCTGCCAAAAGGCTGCAGAAGACAGTGACCTGGCTAATCTTTTTTGAAGTTACTGCATGGCTTCTGTCTGAGACATGGTAACCTAAAGCTTCAGTGGTTCAAAAAGCTTCTGATCAAAGCTTGTTCATCTCTGGTTTCTGCACATTGCTCTATTTCTCAGGAAGTTTCACAGGAATATTCAGGGATGCAGGGACAAAAGAAGCTGATCTCACTCTTTTAGACTGGCAGGAAGGAATGGGTGGTAGCTCCTGAACTAAGACTGACAGCACAAGCTCCATTTCTTGCTGCTGAAAACAGCTTCAGCTTTCCAGAAACTCTGCTTTGTAGACCTTTCAAATGCCCAGCTAAGGATAAAACCTCCTTTCACACTGAGGACAGAGCAGTTCAGAGATCCTGATGGCATGAGTTCATCTATAGTATGTGTGTGGAGTCAGGCTTTATGTTCCAAGGGGACAGTTGCTTCTTTCTTGTAGCATGCTGCCATCCCAACAGCCTTGGCAGGAGACTAACCTCCCATAAGCTGCTCATAGCTGACTAGTGTTTGAGAAGGGCTAATCTTTAAACTGCTTTAGAAGCAGTCACTTTCCATGTGAAGCTGCTGTAAAGCCATTTTGCAAGCACTTATGCTACTCCTACCTTGTCCTCCTCCTGAGGTGCTTAAATTGCCTATTTCCCCAGTCACTGGGTGACTGCCTGTACCCTGGTTCCTATATCATGGTTTCCCTATCCTATCAAATGAAGATGGATCTGTGTTCTCAACAGTCTTATCCTTGTGTATGAGGTTTTGTCTGCCTGCTGGGAGGTTAGCTTCTGCACCAAGTAGAGTGGGAGTCTGTCCTAACAAAGCAAAACCCTAAAAAGAAATTGCCTAGAGCTCCTGAGTTTCATTAGGAGCTCAGAGACTTGTCCACACTTGTCCTTGCAGCTTGTTGAGTAGGCAGTTCACCTTTTGCAAAACACACTGCCAATAATCCTGAATCAGCTTTGTGGCTAGGGCTGTGCAACAGAGACCAAGCTGATAACCACTGCACTTTGCTTTGTGTCTTTTCCAAGTCCAGACCAAGTTTTGCTGCTGAGATCTGAAGAGACAGTGGGTGGAGAGATTGAGTTCACCTGGGAGATACTGTTCTTATCTGCTCTGTTAACAGGGAGCTAGGCAAAGGAGCAAGAGAAACCCAGGCACACCTTTGGCTCCTGGTTGTGCTAGCAGTACAGAACACCCACAAATGTCTGTGCTGCTGGCCTAGAAAGCAGAGAAGCTTTCAGAGCAAGGCTGGTTGAGCTTTCATAGATGTGTGTCTGGTAGGTTGATTGCTGCTCCAAAGTGGAATTCTTTTTCATGCTTTTTAGGTAGCTTTGGGTTTGGTACAAGGTAGCTCTGTGTACTTGGCTTGCTCAGGATGAATCCATGAGGCCCAAGGTCTTTGACTTGCTTGTTTTCTTCCCAGTTCTTCCTGGTTTACTAGGGAGGTAGTGAAATGGAGCAGTGTGCTGCTGCAGCATGCCCATGCAGCTTGCTTGACCTTGGAGGTTGCACCTGTCCTCACAGACACAGCCAGTGTGCCTACCCTTGTCCTCAAGTGCAAGTCAGCACTTGGCAGAGGAATGTCCCTGGTCTGGTTGTCATGTGGAGCCCAGGCTGTGTGAAGAACATGCCTGTGCATGGGTTTTGCCTGCTGAGCTGCACAGGGCCAGGAGATACTTGGTTCTGCCAGGAATCTGGCAAGAGTGGGGAGGTGAGGACAGGGAAGGACAGAGGCAGCTGTTAGTGCAAAGGCATTTTTCAACTACTTCTTTACAGACCTTTCACAACAGGCACCTACCTCTCCTCCCTCTCCTGGTTCTTTCAGGGTCTAGGGTTCTGCCTGTAAATAGGTGGTAAAATATGTAATAGAAAGGATGCAAAAACGGCTTTAGATGGTGTGCAGTCCCAAATTCCCTTTGTGCTAGGCACAGTCCAGCTGATGTAATCCTGGATTGATCTGAAATACAAAAGGCTGACATGGAGGAAGGGGCAGAGTTCTCAATGGGCCTCGTTCAGGGACCAAGCACCTACAGTTCTGCTGTTGGTTCTGGGTCATTGCACCAGTTGCTGCCTAGATTGTCACCTGGGCTGCCTTTTGGCTTGTTCTCCAGGATTGAGCTGTGGATGGAAGATGCACAGGCTTTGGGTTCCCAGTGAGAGTGAACAGCTTGCAGCAGCTGGGAGTCAGCAGGCTTCCTCCTTCCTGCAGGTGGAAAATCAGGGCCCAGTTGCATCAGTGGTACTTTTGGAGCATGTGACCAGGAGAATCAGGCCGTGGAAGCCACTGCTTCTGTTTCTCTGTTGGTGTGTCTGGGTGGACAAAACAGGCTTTGGGTGCCTGTAGTGCTTCCCAGGGAGCAGGGGCTGGTAGGGGGCAGTAGGTCCTGCTGTTTCCTCACCCTGGTCCAAGCTGGGGGCTCCCTGGGGCAGTGCTGGCAGGGAGAGCTGAGCAGGGCCTGCCCTGCTAGCTGGGGACAGCAGGTGGCAGCAAGAAACTCGGGTCCCTTTGCTCTGAGTTCAGTGCCAGGGACCACGTGTTGTTGAATTCTCCCTGGCACTTCACCTGGGAGCAGGAGCCTGCAGCCCAAGGCTGGCTGCTGAACTGGGGACAGTGAAACCTTGCACAAACTCTGTCTTATGCAGGTTTTGCACTGCTTTTGGTTTGTGCTTGCAGGCTGTTTGAGGTCATGGGATGCTCTCCTACAGCATCTGCACTGCTAGATGTGCAAAAGGACTTCTAAGTGCTTGAGTTTGGGCTCTGTTACTCCCCAGGACAACCACTCCAGCCTGTGTGGGGCTGTTTGCAGAGACATCTGTGAGCGAGGAGACTGTGTAGAGTGTGGCAGGGGCAGCAGGAGCATACCTTGCCCAACACAGCTTTGCTTTGGAGAGGGCATCATGTAAAGTTGTTTCTGCAGAAACCCATCCTTGCCTGGGGATTACCCAGAAGTGTTCCACGTTGGCAAACTCAATGTCTGAATCTCTCCTGCCATCTTGCCAGCTCTGGAATGTGAGCTCCCCTCCCCTAAGAGCAGTGTTGCAAAAGAGCTCCACTGGATAACCCAGAAACGTGGATTTGATTTCACTGGTGTAAGCAATTTATCAGGCAAGGGAGGATATTCCATTCCTCTTCCTTGAGGGAGCTGACGTCCTTTCCAAACATGTGCAGGTTCCTTTGATCCTTCCAGTAGCAATGGATGAATGGGCAGCAGCCTGTCTTAGGAAGAACAGATCTCACTAGACAAATGTGATGGCTTCCACTGGAAGCAATGGAAATGGAAAAGGACCCAACAACCAAAGGCATGAGCAGTGCCCACAGTGGCCCTGGGACCTCTGAGGAGTGTTTGTTGCACAAATGCAAAGAGGTGTGGTGAGAGGCATGACAAAAGTGGCTGTCACTGTGGCACAAATAGAGCCCAGAAGAGATTAGGGTCCCTTGTAGGGCAAGATATGTGTCTCAGAGGGCTCCCAGAAAGGATGCAGGGAGACTTCAGGTTAAAGCATGTTTTCAGAACAGGGATGGTGCATCAGTCAGAGCAGCTGTCTAGTGCAGTGAAGAACTGAGCCTGTTGGAAAGCTGTTCCTTTGCTCTCCCTCCTTGCCTTCAGCCAGGGCTTGTTCCTGCTCTGCTTTCCTTCTTGATTTGCTCTTTTTCTGGTTTTCCTTTTGTCTGTGCTCCTTTCTTTCAGGCCAGGGCATGTGTTTTCCAAGGGTCAGGCCAGAGGCCACATTCTCTTTGGTATTTAACCTTGGCCATGGATTTTGTAACTCTCAGGGGAAAAGAAGACTCGGATTTGGTTTGGCATTTCTAGCAGTGCTCTGTGTCTTCTGCACAAGCTGCTTGAGCACTTCAGGGCTGCTCCCTGTGCTGCCCTTGCTCTCTTGCTGGGGATGGGTATGAGCTGAAAGCACAGGGCAGCTGCCAGCATCCCCACTCCCCAGGCAGTTGTGCTGGGCAGCAAGCATGGTGCCATCTGTCCCTGCTGGCCTGGGTGAGACGTGGGCCCTGGGGTCTCAACCTTGTCTGTGCCAGGACACCTCCAACATTTGTGACTCAGTGAATGCTCCCTGCTCTGTGATGTGGCAGGTTGTCCTCAAGGACTAAAGTGTTGCTGGGTTAGTGTTATTAAATGGCAAAACCAACTTTGAGCTCCTGCCCTTTGAGCAGGGTAAGAAACTCTTGCTCAGAGACAGCTGGAGGAGCAGCCTGGTAACCACAGCTACATGAATGTGTGGTAAGGGAGCTCATGCACCCAGACACACTCCTTGGGCAAAGCCTTTGCCCACAGCAGTTAAATATTGTGCTGTATGGTGAACATGCTGCCATGTCTAGCACTCAGCCTCCTGGGCTTGCAGCATGATCCCAAGCTACCTTCCTTGGGGGTTTGCTGCCAGCCCTGGTCTGCTATAGAGGCAAAGTGCAAAGACATCTCTTGCATCACCCTGAAGGGGGTGGTGGCCAGGCAGGGGCTGTCCTTGCCAGCAGGAGCACTGCAGGCCCTAGAAGCACAGTGGGATGCTGCTGCAGTGGCTTGCTCAGAGCGAGACCAGGCATAGCCATGGCAGCTTCAGCCCCAAGTGTTCCTGTAGCATTACTGCTTTCAAATTGTGTCTACACTTAGCTTGCCTCCTTCAGAAGCTGCTCCCAACCAGAGACCTTGCTGCCCAGCTGGAGCAGAGCCAGGAAGGCTCCAGGAAGACTGAGCAGCCCCCAGCCCACCTGCCAGCATCAGCACACCAGGATAGAGCTTAATCTTGCTTTGTGCTGTGTGCACATGAGGCTTTTCAGATCCAAGAACCAGCTCCAAAGCAGTTCTCTTTTGCCTGTAAATGAGGCAGACTAGCTTTCTAAAATCCAAATACTCCTAGCAAGACAAAGCTGCTTCTTCCAGCTGAGTTTCAGCTCACTCAAGGGGAGGGCAGTTTGCCTTTATAACAGCCAAAATGTTACCTGTGTTAGAAGTTCAGCTCACTTCTCAGTGAAAGCATTGGCAGCTTCTGCCACCAGTTACTGTATAGCTTTGGAGTGAATTGTTTATGTAACCTACTAAAAATATATTAATTCATCCTCTCACTCTTTCTTCCCTGCCAAAGAATTGGGTAATACATGGTTTCAGGTGAGCTCTGATAGCTGGTTGCTGCTGCAGGGTGCAGAGAAGTAAGGCATGGTGGCAGCTCATGGACTTGGCATCCCTCTGTGCTGCTCCCTGTGCCTTGCTGTGTGCCATCTCTCAGTGCTGGCACCCACAGACCTCAGGCTCAGTAGTGCAGCACCCTGCTCCTTAGGGAGCATCACACCTCTTCAGCCCCCTGGTTAATGGTTAGTCTTAATTCCATTGCAGCAGCTGCTCCTAGACCCCTGAGGTGTGGCTGGATCCTAGAGGAGCTGTTGGAGCTGGCTTGCCCTGCTCAAGGCCGACTCATCCATCTTCACTTTGCCAGCACAGCTCATCCTGGCATGGAGAGGCAAGTGTAGTGCTTTATTCTGATGGCTACCCAGGGAGCAGAGTTAGCCTGGGCATTTTGGCGGGTTCTGGGCTCCACACCTAAGTCCTTGGTGGGACATAAGGCTCCCTCCTCTTCTCCAGGGGCCTGGGATGTGCTGGGCAGTCTGTGCCTGCCCAGGTACCCAGTCCCCACTGACCACTTGTCTCTGAAGGATGGTATCAGATGCCCAATGCTGCTCCCTCAAGGTCTGAAAGATTAGACTGTAAGTTTTCTGGGTAGGAGATGTCCCAGGGCTGAGGTCAGGGACAGAAATGTAACATCTACCCCACTCTGTTATGCAATCTGCTGTTAAATAATCATTCGTGGTCACTGTGCCTGCCAGGTGGCTGAGGCTGGCACTAGGGCTGCTTGGAAAACAGGCTGTGGTTTGCAGGATTGCTGTCCCTCAGACAAGAAGGAGGAAAAGCAGTTACACACTTTGGGGCTGTCCCACACTTGGACCTTTCCCAGTCTTGGGCTTCCTTGTTGCAAGGTGCTTTTTGGTGGCAGAGGTACCAGCCTCACAAGAGCACAACCCATTTGTAAAGCCAGTGACTCAGTGCTGGTGGTGGGGAGGTGGCTTTGGCCACTGGGAGGAAAGGCTGGTGTTCATTTCTGTTAGGTCTTCTGCTCTCTTTGCTTAATTTTTGTCTGCTGGACCTTTATTTTTGCAGGTAAAGACCAGTGTATACATACACTTGAGAGGTTGTGAAGCACAGAAACCAAGTGTATCCAAGCCTGACAGAATTCCAGAAGAATCTGGACAATGCTCTTAGACACATGGTGTGTTTTTTGGGGTTGTCCTGTGCATAGGCAGGAGTTTGACTCAATGATCCTTGTGGGTCCCTTCCATCTTAGGGCCTTCTTTGATTGATTCTATCTGTGGGATGCTGTGGCTCAGTGGGCACAAGCAGGAACAAGCTGTGCCTGGCTCTGGGACTCCAGGTCTCCATCGGCTCCCCCTGCACCTTGCCTAGACCCAGTGGAGACCTGGCATCCTTCTGGCACAGATTTGTGTCCCCAGCCTCAGAGCTGTTCCCTGCATTTTCTAAAGCTGCAGCAGAGCAAAACCTGGGGCTGAGCTGTGGCTACCAGCATGTAGGGGTTCTGCTAGTGCTGCAGTCCCCAGTCACTGTTCATGGGTGGTGCTTCCCATCTGGGACTGACATCTATTTAACAGCAGTGTTTTACCCATTTTGAAGGTGCTGCAGAACAAAGTAGCCAAAACAGACACACAGAGGACATCAAGAAAACCTGTGGGAATGGCTAGTGATGATGCATGCTGGCTGCAAATGAGGAGAAACTCAAGGGAGCTGGATGGTTTGTCCTAGGAAAGCCAGACCAAATCCAGGAAAAGAAGCCATGCTGGTGAGGAAAGCTCCCAGAAGCTCCCAAAGCAATGCTGGGAAGCAGCCACACTGCACTCAGAAGCCCGAGCCTCGGTGCCCTGGGTTTGCCATCCTCAAGCACACATTTACAGCTAGGTAACCTATTTTTGCTGGATAATTTCTTCCTAATAAGGGTTTTTGGCAGGTGGCCACGCTCCCCTGAGGGTGAGGGAGAGCAGTTCAGTGTGAGCAACAAACTGGTGCAGTGCAGGGTGAGTTTCTGTTGTTTCTAGCTCAGAGGGTGGATGAGAAGTGCTGGGGTACAGCTGGACAGCACTGAGGAAATTCGAGTTATCCCTCAGTTGTATTTTGCCCCTGGCAGAGCAGGGCATCAGTGTGACTCTGTGGTGATGGAGGAAATCTGCTCTGGGCTTCTCAGTTTTGCTCTGTATTTCACTATACAGAGTGAGGGTAGCACAAGAAGTGAGGCCATGCTAAGGACTGACCCAGTACCCAGAGGTCAGTGCAGGTGTGGTGGGGCCTGGGATGATGTGGAGCATCTCTTGCACCTGCCAAAAGTCCTACATCCAGAGTGATGTACACATGGCAGTCCTGGTGCTCCCAAAACACTGCTTCAAAGCTGGTGGGAGTCACAAGCTGCATCCCCTGTGGTCCCTTCTGCTCCACTGCTGAGGCTGCTTCAGGACAGCAGGGACCCAGAGCTGCCCTTGCACCATACCCAGAGAGCCTTGAATGGGATTGGTGGGGCTGGGGTGGGATACTGGCTGTGCCAGATGGCTTGCATCCATGCACAGCTCACCTGCCCCAGACAGCAAGCTGTCCTGTTGTCCTGCTCTCCCTCTACAGTCAGTCACTCAACCCCCAAGCATGCTGCAGAGCCACGGCACCGAGCGTGTGTGTCTGGCCCTGCCGGCAGGCTCTTTGGTGCTTGGCTCCCTGTGATCCAGGGAGGCATTCTAGCCTAATGCAGCTATTTTGTTGTTTAATCCTGCTTGATTTTCCTTAACACCTTTCCAAATGTTTTAAGCTATCCTTTGTGGTGCTCATCCACTGTTTAATCTGAGATCAAATGATGGTATCTTAGTTCCTGGATCTCAAATTTGCCTTTGGTTTGGGCAGCTAGCCCTCCAGCGCTCTGCTACAGCCAGGCTGCATTTATCCAGGGCAGGCAGAAAGGAGGGGAGTAAAATGCCTTCTCCCTCTCCTTCTCTTGCCATTTCTGTCTGTCTTTCTCACAAGTTAACATTACTTGAGCTGCACAGAATAGTTGATATCCCAGTATTTCCCAATGATTGTATGCTTTTCCTCTTGATGAGCCCCTGGAGCCTTCTTTTGTCAAACCACCTAAATGTTATGGAAGCCAGTGCAAGACTCTGCTTTTTGTGGTAGACAGTGCACAGAGTAAGCTCACATGGAGCAAGTGTAGCACCTGGATCAGTCTTGGTACAGTCTTCCTGGAGGATCTGGCCATGCTCTCAATGAGTAGCCCCCAGCAGCAAGCCTGGCACTCTGCTTTTCCTAAAGGACACGCCTACTTCACTTTGGTGGCATTGCAGTGGCCACAGGGGTGTTTCCCAGCTTGGTGAGAAGCCAGCTTCAGACTTGGAGCTCTGCAGTTCCTGAGGGCACTGAGATGAATGAGCAGGAGGACTCCATCAGCACAAGTCCTGCTGCTTCTTGAATAAGCCCAGGAGCGGGGTTGGGACCAGCAGTCACGAGCCCCTGTGACCATGCCTTCCCCACATTCCTCTGCCTTCCCCAGGCTCTCCTGTGTCACACAGAGAGGTTTTGGGGCAGGAGAACTTCTGAATCAGATCAGCAGAAATCCAAAGACACTGATTCAGTTCCATCCTCTGGGTGCTGTTAAAACTTGGCTTCTCACTTCATTGTGGTTGCCCATGGCTATGCTGCGAGCCTTCTGCTCAGACACGTACAGGGAAGCTTGAGGAAGATTAAACACCATTTTTCTACAGCACATTCTACATTTTATTGAGAGTGGATTAAATCTAATTGAATTCACATGTCAATCTAGTTAGATTAAATAGCACATTCTGCTTTGTGTCCTTAGCTTGGCCCAGAGGGCAAGGCTGAACCTGGAAACACAGGTTCTGGCAGAACTGGTCAGGTTCTACGTGCGTAGACTCAGCCCTAGGCTTTGACTGGATCCCAGAGACTAGATCCAGACAGTTTAGTCAGTGTGTTAAGGATCATGCTAGTCTGGACTTGCATGGGAAGAAACTATGTGAAACTCTGGGAATAAACCACCTGACTCCTTGTGAGGACCTGTAAATCTTGCCCAGCAGAGCCACAGTCATGTAGCTGCCAAGGATGCAAATAAACTCGCTGGTGTCCTTAGCACCCTTTGTATGCCAGAGCAATCATACTGAACCCCACGTACAACCAGAAGCCAGGTGCACCTACACAGGGCTTCATGCAAAGTGCCCTTCCCAGGTGTAAAACTGCACCACTTCATTCAGGTCAGCATCACACAGTGATGCTTTGCCCCACAGAGGAGGAGCTGGCACGAAACATGAAAGATCAGTTAGGCTGCAAGGGCAAAAATCCTCTTCTGAAAGCTACAGCCAATGCTGAGAGGAGTGTTTCCTATTTTATTACATTAAAGGCTAAAATGTCTACACTGTTTTTCCAAGTGAGACTGTGAGTTGACACTTTGATGGTGGAGTACTTTCTCTCATCCCAAATTGCCTCTGGTAACCTGATCTTTGTGGGCTGCACTGTGCAGGCAAAGCACTACTAGTATGGATGGAAACAGAGTATCAGCAGTCGCGTTGGCAACACTGGGAGTTCCTCATTTCTTCAGGCGAGTGCCTTGCTGTTTGTTCCAGCAAAGCAGACCTGGAGGGAGGCTGGACAGGTTCAGTGGCTGGTGTGATTGTCTCTGCAAGATTCTTGATGGATGTCACAGTGGCAGCTGGAGCAGATCCTCTGTTTTTAGGACAAGAGGTTTGGGAGCTACAGTCTGGTTGCATGCAAAAATTCTTCCTCTGTCATGGCCTTAGTGGCCTAAGGAGCCTTCAGGAAGTGCCACCAAGAGGACCTGAACCTCAGAGGTGCTTAGAATCTGCATGTATACTCCCTTGTAGCAGAGCTAGTCTCATTTTCACCACAGAGCAGGCAGTAGGTAGGCAGACACGTCCTCTGGGTGAGGCTGGAAGCAGCGTGCTGGCTGTAGACAGAACCATCTCTTCAGTGGGGCAGCCTGGGGGCTTGCATGTATGTTGGCACTCTAAGCAGCACTGCAGCCTCCAGAGGAGTCAGTATCTAGCCCAGGCTTTACAAGCAACCTCATCTGGTTGTGCTCTTGCATAACAGCAGGATGGAAATCACAGAGTGTTTGTGCAGACCCAGAAGATAGGAGCCCTTTTGAGCAAACGCCTGCACATGAAAGCTTCAGCTAGCTACAGAGCTTGTTTCCAGGAGCAGAAGAAAAGTGCTTAGCCATTTAATCCTTTGAAGTCTTGGATCACCCTGATAAGAAAGATGGGGCAGTACAGGGGAGAAAGTTCTCACTGGCACCTGCCCAGCTCCACAAGCAGGCTGGTACTACTTCCCCAGCTCACTCCAGAAACAGCTACTGCACAGGCAGCCTTGTCTCTAGAGCTAACCTGCTGTCCTTCCTCTGTTATGCTACAGCCCCTCGACTTAAACCCTTCATCGTGGGGAGATGGTGCAATAGTTCCTACAGGATGAGGAACAGGATTTTACCTGTTTCAGAGGTGTTTGACATTGGGGCTGCACTGGGAAAGCCCAATAAACCGACCCAGCCCCTCCTGCTAGAGCATCTGCAGGCGATTCCTGCAGCTGGTGCCTAGCAACATGATCTGAGCTGCTCTGACAGCAGCTAAAATTCAACGTTATTTCATCCTTCCTCCCCAGAGGAGCAGCTCCTGAGTCATCACTAAGGGAGAATGGAACTGTGTCTCCCACTTGGCTTGCTATAAATGAGTGGTATGCTGCTCCCTGTGTCTCCAGCACGTGTGCTGCTGCCAGCTAAAAAGGCATCTCCCCTCAGCATGTGGGACAGCTGCAGGTTCAGGAGATTGGGTAGATGTGTTGGGTTTCTTTCCCCCCTCCTTCCCAATATGCTTTCTGCTCCCAACAGCTCCTCTGCTTCCCTGGAGTTCCCTCCTGGGAAGCCTGCAGGAGAAGCAGGTCTGAATCCTTGCTGAGTCCTGCCTTGGCTTTGCTTGGGTGAGCCCCAGGTCATGCAGACTCACATGGGTCATGCTGTGCTGGGCACTCTCTAGTGACACACAGCAACTGCTAGATCTCCTGTGTGAAGGATTAAGGCATCCCTGAACTGGGGAGAGGTGCTCCTGGGGAACAGCAAACATCAGAAGAAATGTGAAGGAAACCAAGCTCGCCTGTTTATGAGGCTGAAGTCCTTATGGGGTGGTTAGGCAAGCACCAGCCAGCCTGGGCAGGAGCAAGCAGCATGTTTCTGCATGTGGGCAGGGCACAGGGGTGGGTGATGGGAAGAGGGAGGCAGAAGGAGGATCCAGCGGCAGAGAGGGCAGCGGCTGGGTGGGCAGCACAACTTCCAGGACCTGCTGGCCCCACGCAGAGGGCAAGAGGGCTCTGTCTGGGAGAGGTGGGAAGCTGTGGGTAGGTGAAGCCCATGTGTGCTAGGGCTTTTTCAAACCCTGGGAGGGCACGTGTGTGCTTCTGGGAGCAAGCCTGAGATCCAGGTGTGTTTCCCTGTGGGAAACTGTTGGGAAATCTCAGGCTTATCCAAGTGACGCAGCTCCCTTGGTGCTGCCTGGTGGGAGAGCAGCTGAGCACTATCTGCCTTAGCCATTCCCAGTGCTAGCACTGCTTCACCACAGCAGGGCTGACCCCTCCTCAGCTCCCCAGACTTCTCCCTAAGGGGCCCTAGGGACTGCAGACAAGTGACCAGAGGCACCTTAATGCTGCAGGTGGCAGGGGCTGCTGGAAGAAACACTTTGACCTCAGAGCCCTCTGTCCTCAGCTCCCAGCAGCACTCTGTAGCCCAGAGGAACGACTGAGGCTTACCTTGTCACTGATTTGGATTCTGCAGCCTGGAGCAGATGAGGAAAGTCGTTGGTAAGTGCACTACTGTCAACCTCTCTAGCTCATCCCAGGATCTTCAGCCCTTCAGAATGGGAGATTGCTTTGTTCCCCAGCCCAGAAGTGGTGTTCAGGATGCTTCAGGTGGGTGTTTGGCTTATGACTTTGTCATCATGCAGCCCAGCAGCATGGCACAGGTTAGCAGTCAGGGATAGAGAAGCATTTTATACAGAAAGTCATAAAGAACCTGTGTCTGATCTGGCCTTTTCTGGTGTCCAGTGGGTGCCTCTCCCTGCACGGATCAGGAGCTGTCCTGTCCCCTGCCATGCCATGCTGTCTGAAGGCCAGGAGACTGTGGTGGATCCATTTGCCTTCTAGCAGCAGGAGGGGACAGCTCTCCCAGCAGAGTGGCTGAGCAGCCCCTGTCTTGGGCAGAGCTGGCTTACTGCACTGGTGAGATTAGTTGTTTTGACTGGGACAAACTTGGGACAGCAGTTTTTTAAAGTAGTGTGCCCAACTCCAGGAGAAGATGCTGTCTGCAGCACAAAACTCTGCCTTTGAGGGCTGAGGGGACTACTGACCCAACCTGCACTTGCAGGTTAGATGTTCTCCTGCTGTGATGGTTCCTTTCCACCACAGCCTGCCAGTGGTTTGTGCAGTTGCTTCCAAACTCCTTTCAGACCAAATCTACAGCTAGCTCAAGCAGTTTCATTGCTAACTCCTTGCACAGCCTGGCTCAGAGGAAAGTGGCACACAGCTGGGAAAGTGGTGGAGATGGGGACTTTTGCAGCCAGATGATATGTTGACAGTGAAATCCTCAGCTCAGAATACGTTTCTTTCCTTCCTGAGGCATCAAAGGACAGAATTAAGGTTAAACTTTCTGTCCTCCAAGTTCTTGGTTGCTGTTCTCATGTTACAGCAGCAGCAAATCCTGTTGCATGGAGCAGAAATGTGTCTGTATATGTACTTCTTCAAACTCTTCTCCATGTAAACTGTTCCAGACTTGATCAGAAACAAAGCTGTTTATGAACAGAACTGAGAAAACTCCTTAACACCATGGGTTTTCTCCCCAGTTTTTTAGTTTTCATATTGAGCTGCTGAACCTTAAGACTGCTTTTAGCTTTCAGTGTGTTGTACTTCAAGGTGTTTCCCTTTGTCTGATTTCCTGTGTTTCTCTGTAACATCTCTGTAAGTAGAGTGTGCTCTGCCTTCTTTCTGAGGCCAGGAAAGGTTTTCCACTTGGGATGAGGTTAGGAGGATGGGCAATGACACAGTGATTTCCCCCAAATAAGCAGAGGGAATTAAACAGCAAAAGGCTAATGACACCATTTTTTGTAGCATTCCTACCAATACTTCTGTACAAAGGAATTGAAAGGTTGAATCCTGCTTCCATTCATGCAGATGTCAATCTAGAGTAATAAAGTTCTTGGCTGCTTTACAGCATTGCATATGTTATTATTACAAGTGGCATAACTAGAGTTGGATATATATTAGTTTGATCACTGGATCCTTCTGCAATTCTCGTTACAGCATATTTTAGACTTTAAACATCATTTTAATGTGTGCTAGACATTAAACTCTCTGGGGCAAGGACTGCCATTGTAAGCACAGCATCAAGTGTAATGGACCCCCAATGTTTGGACAGCCCTTATGTGCTACCTGAGTAGTAAAGGACTGAAAAGCAGGGTTTGGAGAAGCTTTGGAAGGCTAGCTGCCTTTACAATTGACCTTTTGAAAGGACACAGCAAGGTCAATTTGGGTTTGGAGGAACAAGATCCAGAAACAGGAGGAATGTTTGGTCCCTTGGGAACTTGCATGGCTTGATCTGATTCCTTTTGCATGTTTCAAGCCTAGTGCCATAGTGAGCAAGAACTCAAGAGTAAGGAGCCTAGCATTACTGCCAGAAACACAGAGGACTTGGGTTGCTTTCCTGGCTGTCCCATGGCCCGACAGAGGTGGAAAAGGGAGCTGAGGGACCACCAGGGTGACGTCTTAGGGCAGGCAGAGTTGGGCACAGTCAGGTAGCCTTAAGGGATAGGTCTGGTGGCATGCTGGTGGCTGTAGTTTTTACACAAGTGAGCTGTGCTAGAGCAGTGGGTGACCATGAGTGAGGAATCCCAGAGGGATGCTCACCCTGAGGTATTTCATGTGGCCTCAGGGCCTCCTCACCCACCATGAGGGGGGTCATCCCTCATCCCTTTGCCCCTAAACCCCCTGCTCCTCTCCGAGCCCTTCAAGTCCCCTCTCTCCCAGTGTGCTGGAGCCCTGCATGCTCTGTGTCATTTCCAGGGCAGGGTGCAGGACCGTGAGTGGGGCACCCATCCCTTAAGCCTAGGGGCCGAGCAGGGCCCGGTTAAGGGTAGGTGAGAGGGCTTTGTGTGTGCGTGTGTCTCTCCCGCAGCAGCGCGATGTCTCCACGCGCCTCAGCCCCTTGCCTCGCCTCTCACGGCGCTCAGCCCGAGGGCCAGGCGCAGGCGGGAAGCGACCGCGCATGCGCTGTGCTGACCCTTCCCCGAGCAGGCGGGCAGCCGGCAGCGCTAGGACCCACGGTGCCTGCGCGCCGCTGCCGCCGGCGAGCGATAAAGGTCTGGCGGCGGAGCTCTGACGTCACGGCGAGTTAATTTTAAACCCGGACAAGATGGCGGAAAGGGACGCGGTGTGGAGTGCGGGTCCTGCCCGCCGACGGCCCGAGCCGGCAGGTAACGCGCCCCCCGCGGCGAGAGTTCGGCGGAACCTTTGCGAGACCCTTCTGCGGAGCACCCTGCGAGAGGCGCGGCGCTGGGCTGGCGACACTGGGAGGCGGGTGGTGCCCGGGGAGGCCCCGGTGTCACCCCCCTCCTCAAAATGGCGGGGGTGGCTGCCAGCCCCGGCGCCCGCCCTCGAGGGGTGGCGGTGCACTGGTTCGGTTCGGCCCCGAGCGGAGTCACGCCGGTCTTTCTCAGCGCAGCTGAGGCCTCCCGCTGTGCGGACGGCGGCCCGTAACGCAGCGGGGGCGGCCCTGAGCGCAGCCCGGCGGTCGGTGACCTTATTCCCCGCTGCGGCGTAGCCAGGCCACCCCGCCGCTCTTCCGTGTGTACGCGGTGTGGGGAGCGGGAAGCTGCGGGCCGGAACGCGGCCGGTGCCGTCCGCTGTGGCCTCCGGGCCGAGGGGCTGTGATCTGGCGCGCTGCCGGGGACGGAGCGAGGTAGTCCGGGGGGGCGCCTGCTTCCCTGGAGCCACGTCCACCTGCTAAGGGAGCAGCACTGGGCAGCTCGGGGAAGGAGGTGGCTGAGCCATGTTGGCCCGTTCACCATATGGACCCGGTTCGCTTCTCCGTCAGTGCTGTTCTTGGCTTGTGATATATCGTCTGATGGTGATGGGACATCTCTCTGTCTTGATGTTTAGCCTCGGGTGTGCTGGAGTCTGCGCAGTATGGGGTTTTTAATATGGTTATTTCTCGGGAATAACTTAAAAGCTGAGAGCTTGTAACCCTGTCTCTGCCACGCTTGTAACCCTCTCACTGCCACGCTCCACGTGAAGGGGATCTGCGACTTGTGAGGACTGTTCGAGTCGGATCACGTGAGGTTTTCAGCGCTGCACTAGAACGCTGAAGTGTTTTAACAGAGTTGTGTAACTCTCACTTAATTTGGAAGCAGAACGATTGGGCTGGGCACGGTTAAACAAAATCTAGCTGATGCCACGTGCCACTGTTGGTTTCAATTGCCTCATTTGCAAGCCAACTAGAGATTGGAAAATCTAACCACACCATCAACTGGCAGGTACAGAGTGGCTCTTCCACTGACTTTTTCCTGTAGGGAGGAAAAGACAGTGCTTGTGAGCATGTAGAAATGTTTGATTATGTTTGGCAGCACTGTGATTTTAATAAGCTAAGAGTCCAGAGACTGAAGATTTATCTTATAATACTGCTTTACTGCCTGGGTACTGACTTCTCCTCCCCCCAACACTGCTGAATTTTATTTGATGGTTCTGTGCTATGTAGTTTAGTGATCTCAAAGTATTAGATTATCCCATAACTTTATGAGGGTCATAAAAGTGCCAGCACACCTGTAATAAATGGCCTTTAAGGTAGCTATGTTATCATTAATGGTGGAAATATATGCCTGACACTGTTAAGTTGCTTGTGTACTTTGGGCACGGAACAAGTTGATGGGATCTGTAGGTACAGCTATGGATGATCTGTGCCTGCCTGCAGAGGAGCTTTCTGCACAATGAAAGAAAGCAGAGTGGTAAGTTGGAATAGTTACAAGAGAAGTGTAATGGGAGAGGCCTGTAACTCCTGCTGTACCATTGCTAGGTGTTGCTTAACAGCTGTTATGTTCTAGCTGACCCTGAAGTCACTGATGGTGTTACAATTCTTCCTCAAAGAATAGCAGTAGCTCTGCAGCATTTCCACTAGAATTCTTTTAGAAGCAGGGAGTGGGGTTGAGGAGGGCTGTAGTCTTTCCTTTTCATGTTCACATCTCTGCAGCCTAAAGACATTTCTGAAATAGCTCTAGCACAGGACAGTTTTACTTGAACTGTAGTAAAAGTATTCCTTTGAGTACAGCAGTCTAGGTTCAGGAGGCCAGGTGGCTGTCTTTTGTGTTGGATGGACAGGAACACTTGAACCAGGTCTTGGAGGGGTGCTGATACTTCTCAGGTACCATCTACCAATTGCAGCCCTGTGTTTTGATTGATTATCAGTGATTACTATCTGCTTAATGACTATACTAAAGAAGCACCACTGACTGGAGCAGGACACTGTGATAGAGGAGGGATTGTTTTCTCTTCTTGCCCTAATAAGAAGAGGGACACTACCTCAAGCTGGTTAGACTTGGTAAGAGGAGGTCTGTTGGAGAGGAGGAGTGAAGAGCAGTTAACCTCCTGATGGCAGTGTCACATCTTCCCTGACATTGAGTTTTGCCCAACTGCATAACCAGATGCAATTAGCAGATGGCAAGGCAGGCAGATTAAATTGTGTCCTTATTTTGGTAGTGAACCACAGTGATGTTTGTCTCTAGGGCAAGCTGGGTTGCAGATTTCCCTTCAGCTCTACCTTAAAACTAGTTGTAACTTTGTGCCTGTTGTTAGCAGGCTGTTGTGTATCTTGGCAGAGGCTGTAAAAGTTTCTAACTGTTCCAAGGACATTCATAAGGAAACCTGCCAAGTTTCACTTCAAACTTCACCTTACATAGAAAAGTTAGATTTGAAGTTGCTTTTGTTGCTGTACAGCAGTCAGGAACAGACCCTGTCCTGGGGGATGACTTTTGAGATCCTGGCACAGCAGGCTGTGAATGGGAAGTTTTAAAACTTTAAAATCAGCCTGAGTTTTTTCTTCCTTGTTTTTGCTGTTGCTGTGCTTACAATGGGATCCACAAGCTACCAGTTTGAGTGCATTTTCCCAACTTTTTGTTAAATCCTGCATTAACTTCTCAAACTTGCCATACCAATCATGAGTATTTTAAGGTTTTGTCATTAAACTCAACCATCTAAGGTGAACAAGGCACAGAAATATTTTCTAAGCTTTTGCACAAGCAGGACTGCAGTATTTGGTACTTGTAAACAACAGGAAGTTTTCAGAAGTACTTGTATATATTGGTTCCTAAGACTTGACTTTTACTGGACAGTGACTGGGACTCCTAAAACATCTTCAGCAACCTGAACTTCTTGGGATATCCTGGGGGAAAGATGGAAGTAGCTTGCCTTGATTTTGGAAGGTTGTTCTTGACATGAAAAATATTAGCTGATCCTATAGCTAGCTGGTTTTGAGGCTCTAGTGCTGTGTAGGGAGTTGATTTACATGAATACACTTGTGGGATTGGGATTTCAGAACAGATGGGCAAGTTAGAACTGTATGTGAAAACATTGCTCAGATTAATGTCAGCTGTTTCAGCTAGTCTGAAAGAAATGACAGACATCAAATGAGTGATGTCTGTTAGGACAAGGATTACAATCAAGTCATTTCTAGAGGCAAATTAGTACATAATGGGGATTAAAGTTCTGAGAGCATTGGTAGCTAACTTGTCTGACCTTTAAGTTGGGTTTATTTCTCAAATGAGTATATTTTATGTCGTGTTCATTTGCAGGAAAGCAGGACTTTGTGCTTGCTAAGTAAGCATGCTTTTTGAAGCTCAGTCAGCATAGAAGTTGGGTGAATTTGAAGGCATTTAAATTTGGAAGTTGATCCTGGAATGAAACTTGAGGAATTTGAAGATCTCTTTCCTCCCCACTGTTAATTCTTTTTTGACTGAATTAATCTCCTAAGACTTGAAGGTAACACCTGTTGTATTCTGTAGGTGTGCAGACAAGTTATTGGGAGATGATCTAGGGTATAAATTAGTGTTGGACAAGTAACCACCTGTTGGTGTTTAATTGGAGTTCTCACTCTGCAGCTAAGCAAGGAGCTTACTCACCTGCTTTGCCTTTGGGAGGTAGCGTATGTGCACAGCATTGCAGTGCTGCAGCTGGTAAATTCACTTCATCAGTTACCTCCATAGCAGGTTGTTCATGCACTTACATCCTGAATCTGTCTAGTTAGTTTGCCTTAAGTCTCACAGAATTCCAGCTACTCTGTGGGGAGGTAACAAGACTAGTTTATATCTCATTCTAGTGTGAGAACAGTAGATCTTTGTGTTCAGTATGATCTGTTAGGCTAAATAAGCCTCTTCTTCCTTTCCTGCTCACTAAACAGAAAAAACCAACTGTGCTGTTTTGTAATGGTTAGTAGGTAGCTTGTCTTTAAGGCTGGAAAAAATGAAAGCAGAGTGTTTGACACCAAAAATGACATTACTGAGTCATGTAACATCCAAGGCAGTCTGTTGAAAGTTAACCTGAGTGAATGCAGGTAAGCTAGATGTTGGAACTCCTTGTGGATGCCAGCTTGATGAACTTGAGAGCAGGGCTAATGGGAATCAAATACAATGTGGAAGAGAAGTCCATTTGGGCCTCTGCAGAAATGATTTATGAAAGACCAGGTTCTTTTAAAAGAATTGCCCTGCTCTTCTGTATCCTGGAGGAACAGAGAAAGTGCCTTTTGGGAAAGGACTTGGCTACAGCTTGGTTGCTGAGCCTCTGATTTACATATGATACGAGGGATATGCTGATGTGCCTTTGCTAGGAGAGGACATGTCTCATCTGTCTTTTATTTTTTCCCCTTGTTCTAGATGTATTTTCAGTGCAGACAATGAGCAAATGACTGATAGCAATTTCAGCCCTGCATACCAGTGACTTCTGCATGGCAAGGTGGAGTTTGTGTGCTGCTGCAAGTCTTGGCAGGTTTCTCTTCAAAGACTGAAAGAGAAGCCAAAACACGGAAGGCAGAGAAGTTTAAGACTTGCAACTAATAAGATGTTGCACAGATTACAGACATGAAGTGTAGAATGTAATTTCCAGTACATTGATAACTTGAGAGTAGAACTTGATTTGTTCCTATGCAGTTTTTGTTCAAGTGAGATCAGACTCACATCCCAGTCTGGAGTTAGTGTCAAATCATACTTTTTTCACCATCACCTCAAAGATAGTTGTGTTGAATTTATCAGTTCTTGTTGGTCTTAATAAAATAGTTGAAGTATCTTTTGAGCAACATGTAGTAGAATTATTCAAGGGCAACAAGGCCTTTTTTACTCTTTTTTTTCCCCTTGGATTGAAAATGATAGAAACCTGTTGGAGAACATGTCATCTGCTTGTACTGATGTGTCAGGCTACTTCTTACATGTTGTAGGTACTTGGGAAAGTTGTTCTCACCTCTTATCTTAAGAGTGGTAGTGCTGAGTGGAAGAATAAATGCAGTTATTTTAACTGTCTCCAAGCCTAATCTTAGGACACTTAACTGCCTGCAAACTTGCATGCTATGTCTCACTCTCCTCTCCTCCTCAGCCCTTTCTGCATTTTCAGCTTCTCAGGTAAATGTAAGAAAGGGACTTTTGACTGTTCGTGAATCTTGGTCTGTGTAGTGTGATCTGCTTGGGGAGCCTTAAACAACTGGGAAATGAAATGTACCATCTGTCAATCCTCTGCCTAATAGGGAAATCATCCCAGTCCTGATTTGAGTGGAGGATCAGTCACTTGAAGTACATGAACTGCTAGGCATGGAGGCAGAAGCTTGGCTTCTTCAGTGTATTGCTTAGAATAGTAGTGAAAATGACTGCTGTAGAAAACTAACAGGTTCTTGAGGTAACCACTTTCTTAAAACAGGAAGTCATCTTGCTTGTAAGAAATAATTTCTTAAATACTTGGTAATTCTGAACTAATACTAAGGACTTGTTCTTGTTCTGCCAGCAGTGTGATTCTAAATGTGGCCTTAAAGCTGCCCTCAAGGCAGTTATCACTTATCTTCCAGGCAACAAAGTCTTAAGCTTGTCATGGGATGAGGGAGGGAATGCAGCAGAAGATACTTAAAAGGAAATCTTTCTAAATGCTAGAGTGTCAGACTTCTCAGTACAGAAGTTGTTTGGAGAAGTGCAGCAAAGAATGCTTTTGGGGGCTGTGGCACAGAACTGGGGTGTTTTCTAGAGCTGGCAGTGCTGTGGAAAGGAGCAGCTACTGAAAACTTAGCACGTGTTATGGTCTGAGCTTTAGGAGGAAAAAAAAATGTTTTAAAAGAAAACAATGCTGATAGGAGCATTAAGAAATGCAACTTCTGCTATGAAGCTTGTTTTTTCAATGGGAAAATGAACACAGTATCCATGAACATGTAGACAGCAGATGTGATTCCATGCTTGTGCTACAGATGCTACTAGAAATCTTGCTTGTTTGAGGAGACCTTTGAAACGCAATCTGGTGCTTTTAAAGAGGTTGGAAGTTGGCTTGTGATAGACTGCATGTTATTCTTAGAGTCTCAGTCTAAGTACTTTGAGTTGCAGACATATCACTGTTTCATTAATCAAATATCAAACTGAGCTGTTCTGTTGTCTAAGCTGTTGACTTCTTTCTGTGGTGCTTTAGAACTGGCTGGATAAAGCTTTGGAGAGCTTTAAAGAGCAGCATGCTGCTTCCTATCTCCTTAGGTTCATCTTCCAAACCTAGACTTGCTCTCACTAGTGTTTGTCCTCTTGTAAGGAAAGATTTCATGGATCTACAGAATGAGGGCAATAAATATGATCTACTGAACTGTTAGTTGGAAGAGGTGTTAAATATACAGCCTTCAAAGAGTTGTGTTTCCCTCTCCCTTCTCCACCCAAGTGAAAGATGGCTATGAAACCATTTGTAATCCTGACATCATACAGTGTGCTGTCCTGGAGAAAAGCAGTTAGGTTGGCTAGGTGTATTCAGACTAGCCTGAGAACTTGATGTAAAGAGCAGTAGCAACCAGCTCCTTTCCTGTGTTTGTTCTTTCAGAACCTGTTCTTTCATCCTGTCAGAAGGTTGGTGTAGTTTGCCTTATCTTTGGGATTACTCTCTTCTTTTTCCCCTCAGTGCTGAGCCTGTCTGGCCAGCAGCCCTTGGTGTACACAACAACAGCCTTTGCTGTCCCAGGTTTAAAATGCTGATAAAACCCAAAAGTGCTCCTGTTGTTAAGACTTGTTTTGGTAGCAGTGGCTGAGGTTTCTGTGGTAACAAGTGTTGGGAATGATGTTAAAGAAGCTTAGGGAAGTAGGTAAGTCTTGAGCCCTTTGAACTGTTACAAAGGTGCTTGTTGTCGTGGAACTGAGCAACTAAAGTGTAAGTGTTATACAATGTCCTTGTGACAACTTAACTGGTGATTTTGATATCAAAACTCTTCTAATCTGTTGTTTATTAGAGACAGCTCTTAATATATTCAGTGGAAATGTTCAGGGGAGTGATCCTGTAGTGCAGGAGGGACTATGTCAAGCTCAAGGTCTTCCCACCAATTACACATCCTAGCCTATGTTATTGACAGAACTGAAACCAGTCTCGACCTCCATTTGCAGAGGAAGGAAACCTTGTTGTTAAGTGAAGGTTAACAAATGTCTTGGCTAGCCCAGCCTAAATCTGAACTCTCTTCAGAACTAGACAAATCTTTGGCAGCACACAGTCCGATCCAGTTACAGCCCAGTTGTCTGCCCATCTTTGCAGTGTTATCACATATCACTAAGTCAGTCTCCCCAGGAACATGCTTCTTAACTGTACTTGTGAGTCCTCAGAGTCTGGAGAAGTTTTCCAGTTTAGCTAGGTTGTAGTCTCAAAGCTGAACTTTTCTCTTGGCACCAGTGCCCAGTCAAGCAGCTCACACCTCCCTCTCCATTGTGCTGGTGCAGCTCTTTCAGAGGCTGTGGAGTTCACAGCACATCACAAACACCTTGTGTTTGTTCAAGATAAGTGCATGCTGGGGCCTGGGACAGTGGTGCCACTGTCTTGTGCTGTTCAGCAGTGTGCTGTGCTCTGCAGATGAAGCTGTGTGGCTCTGCTTTTTGCTGTCCTCAACCCTAGCGCTCACTGGACTCTTACTGAGGTGATAGCATTGGTAGAGGAACATTCAGATTGGTTTGCTTTTTCTGCTGGTATGATTTGGTTAGCTGACTTGACTCTCAGTGTTGGATATGTGGGCAAAAATAGCAGGAAAGGCAGCGTGGTCTGGTGTGATGCTGGAACTGGGAAAGAGTGGGAGAGCCCTTGTGTGAGTGGGTGGTTGTACTACTGAAATAGACTCGAAGAGAGGAGGAGGCAGTTAACTGGCAGTGTCCCCTTGGCAGAATAGGTGTACTTTGAGCTATTGCCACAGCAGTGATGCCTGGCAGAGGCTCAGGAATTGTGGAGACTAGGTGCAGGACTCTGAAGTAGGTGGACATGGTTGGGTTCTGTATCAGTTATGGGTTGATTGCAGGAAAGTGATGTGGCAGCCCAGGCCTCTTTCTTCACTTGCTTAGCAGCAAGGACTCTGAAAACTACTTTGTCATAACTGTGTGAGGAAAATTTCTTCCTCCAGTGAAGATAAAGTGAACACATGCAAAGTGTGATTTGGATTGGGTGGGGTTTTTTTGTTGTTGTTGTTTTGAATCTCCCTAACTCACTTTTATGGGGCTTTTTTTCCTGTTTAGATTCATATTGTTGATCTAGGCATTAATTATCTTGGCACATGTTGTGTTTCCCCCAGGTGATGCTTCCCTTTCATCTCTTGGGTATGTTAGTGATGCTACCAGGTTAAAGAACAGTCAGGAAAGTAGAGGGAGGAGGAATTGAAATACCCTGTGAAGGTGTCTGAAGGTAGTTACTGGATCATGGTACAGATGTAGCTGGGTCACTAAACCTGCTCTGGCTGCTAATCTAAAGATCACACATGAAGTAATTACATTTGTGTTGGCATCTCTCACCTGATTTTCTCTATCTTCTTCTCACTCTAAACCTTTCAGTTGGCTGTTTGTTGTTTTCAATTATCAGCTGCTGACATGAGGAATACAAAGTACCTAAAATGGAGTTAGGGCCTAAACCAACTGGTAAATCCTGACTGAAATCTTGTGTGAGCAACTACCTGAAATAAAGTCAGTCTGAAAGGCAAGCAGAAGTCTGCCTAATTCAAATCTGTGTGGCCTCCCAGGATCCAGTTAGCCTGCAGTGTTCACAAAGAACTTTCCCTTGTTTCCAGAGTCCATGGTGAGCTAAGGCATTGTCAGATCTGGTGTATTCCCATTCCCATCCTCAAGAACCTGGAGGATAGTAAGAAAGAGGAGAAAAGGTGAGGAAGAGACTTTTTAGTGCTTTCATCTGTCTTAGTATCTTAAAGCAGGATTCTTCGAGGGGGCTGGAAAAGTACTGGTAAACCTTACTGTGGGTAGAGATCCTGTTAGGTCCTTCAGTGAGTGTGCTAATAATAGCTGGGTTTTTTAGGCAGAGTGGAAGAAGGATGAGAAGCATGCTTTGTCACTATCCCTAGCCTCCAAGTTTTTCCTTGTAGCTATGGAGAAACATCCTTCTTACTAAGTTCATGATGTGCTTTCAGAAAAGCAATCCTTTTGTATATATTTGGGGTTTTCTTTGTTACTTACTAGGTTGTGTCAGGGTTTGTGCTGCTTCTGGTTTAATCTCTGCTTATTGGTACTGTCTTACTTGTATGCATTTGCTGAAAAGAGCTGAATTTGAGGGTTGACTTTTTTGCTGCATCTCTTCATGATAATGAAGTCTTCTAGCTTTTCTGTCCCTTGAAATGGGGAATGCAAAATGTCAACTTCAGTGTTCTGCATAGCTATGGGAGAGCTCTCTGCTCCTGCATGTGTGCAGCCCATTCAACAGAAAAGCAATTTAAAGCACTTAGGAGTACACAGACCTATTGCTTGGTTAGTTATGATGCTTCATAGGTATCTAGGTCATCAGAATATCTCTTGGTTTGGTTTTTTTTTCCCCTCTTCCTTGACAGAATTCTAGCTTCAGGTGCTTCTTGTGTCTGCTCATAGTTTATGTAACTGTTCTAAATCTATCCCTTAACATCCCATTGCCCTGAAGGAACAGAGAGAGTTAAGTGCCTCTTCCCCCTCTCCCTTACTGGTCTTACTGGGTATCCAAACAAGGTTTTGGAACTTAGCTCATCAGTTCTATTTATAGGTGAAATATTCCAAACATTTAATTATTTCTGGCCTTAAAATGAGCTACTTGGCAGTATTTGCTAGTCAGCAGTAGGAAAGCAGTGATGCATTAAGGTCTGTGGCAGCCCCATAGCCTTCATTTGGGTCTTGCTATGAGTTTATTGCATGGAGCAAGCCTGCTGGAGAATGGGGAAGACAATTTTGTAACTTGAATCTAGTGATTTTTTTTTTTCTTCAGTAGATGTGCCAGATTTTTTACCTTGTCCAAGTAAGGCTTGAAGGTTAACCTACTTGGTTTTTCTTCTACACTCTGGAACTCAGTTCACACATGCCTACACTTTCAGCAGTTCACTACAGCAAAACAAGAAACATTTAGACAGTTTGTCTCCTTTCTCTCTAAGGCAAATTTTCTAGGTGAAACTTTGAGAGGATGCATTACATTGAAATGTGGTGCAGCAGTTTCCTCATGATAACTTATTTTAAGCTTTGGATTCAAGCTGTGAGCTCCTTTAGGCCATGGAGGTAGGACAAGATTTCAAGCCAGATGGTTTGGGGTTAGTGTGGCCCATTTCAGTTTGCCTTACCATTCAGATGTGGGGGAACAAAGGCATCTGGATTGAACTATGAGTGGGTGACTTAGATTGCTTCTGTAGGGACACAAGTGTGTAGAGCACCAGGAACAAGAGGTCAGGGATTCCAAGAGCTGAACTATCTAGAGGTACTGAAAGTTGTGATTTAAAGTTGGACTTCTTGCAAAGTGCAGCTTCCTGTAGAAACAAGGCATTAAGACTGTCAGCTTGAAGAGAGAATGAAGTCTTTATAACTCCTTGTGGTAGAGCAAGTGAAGGGATGATGATAGCCATGTACTGTAATGAAAGTGGCTTCTTTAGACTTTGTTCCTAATCCAAGTCTTAAGCCACTAAAAAGCAAAGGGGGATTTCAATTTATTTTCATGTTGTGCTGCATCTGTGTGCAGTTGTCTGTGTCCAATTTGCTGTCCAGAGAAGCAATTACTGTTTGTCATTCAGTGCCTGTTGATCAAAACCCTATATGGTATCTAACCCAAGTGAGTTTAGCTATTAGTGTGTGCTTTTTTTTGTCATGAAAGAATGTGAATGATGTGTTCAACAGGCTCAAGCTGTCTCTGGGTTGACAGTTCAAGGTAACTATGTTGGTACTTCATTTCAGTTAACTTGCTTAAAGGGATGAAGTTGCATGTAAAGCAGGCTGGCTCTTATTTTCCTAGCAGGCAGGTTGAGCTGACTGTTCTCACTCCAATGTTCTTACACTGCAGGACAAATAGGTCATCAGCTGCTCAGTGTGTACTTAGGGGAAGCAGGAATTAGCTTTTCATTTTGCCTTGTGCTTTAAGGGTTGTTTACTTGAGTTTGTTCTCATGAAATATTGTCTGTACAGGCACAAGAAGCTACTGTTCTCAAAATCTGGCTTAGCATTTCAACAAGTGGTGCTTGTTCTGGACACTTAACTGATGAGTGTCAATAGTAGTCCTGCTGTAGTTGTTGCTGAGTGAAGAGCTTGTAGGGAAACTGAGTGGTAGTGTCTTCTCTTGGCTGTGTTTGCTTCCATTCAGGTCTATCTGCTTGTGTCTTGCTTCTCTTGTGTCTCCTAGCCTGTTTGACCTGGGTTGGGAAGTGATTATGCACAGTCAGAGCTGTGCATTAGTTCACATGTTCTAATTGAATGATTCAGCTTGGAAGAAGCCAAAATGGAGTAGGGATTGATTAGTGAACAGCTGTAGTAATAGGCCTGAATGGATGACAGGCTTGAGGGGCAAGTCTAATTGATGGTTTTGCATCAGCTCCACCCAGAGTGATAGCTGTGACTAGCATGCTGTGTATTATTAGCTCAGTAGTACAGAACTGTTAAAGGTCAAATGAAACATCTTGAAAGAAGAAAAATGTATAACTTTCTAGGCCTGCAACACTGCACTAGAAGCTTTAGTGCCATATGCTTTGATGGCTGAGAGCTTTTGTGTGTACCAAAACCCTGAGGTCCAGTCTGCTGTGCACACAGGGATTTCCAACAGTGTTGAGCCCAGCTCTGTGAGTGGGTTGGGTGAGTCTGGCTTTAGTCCTCTGGCAGGAGGCAGTGTTACCTGGCTGTTCTGCATACAGTGCAAGGGGCCATCAACCCTGCCTCTGAAACAACCACTCTCTGAGTGTGAACATAAGAGGTGGATGTGCTGGGTCTAACCCCATTACTGGGATGGAACTCAACTTCTCAAGGTGCTAAGAGACACAGCAAAAAAACCCCTCAAAACAAGAGAGGTCTGTTGCTTTAGTTGCCTCTGTAGCACTACTGAATATGTCCTGTGTGGGGAGGTCACCATGAGCTTTGCAAGTCCAAATCACTGTCCAGTTGGCTAGAAGTGCTTCAGTTGTAGGGGTGGCCATTCTGTGAATGTCACCTCTTCTAAAGCTAGTCCTCAGATGTTCCTGTGCTTGACTTGCTGGGGCTGGACTATTGCAAGGACCTAGAGTGGTTTGTGGGTGGGCTTTAGGACAAATCCACTTAAATTCTGAGTTTCAAGTAGTACATGGTGACCATGTTGGGGCTGGTGAGGGAAAGGGGAGGGCAGGGGCAAATCAAGAATAGGGCTTCATGTTCTGAACTGCATTAACTCCTGCCCTGACTTAACCATGCTATCAGCACACTTATTTTATGAACTACCTACAGAACTTACTACAATGCTTTTGCAGCTTTTGCAGAAAACTGGACTGTGGAGTGGGACTTCTTGCCCTGACCATCGTTTTCAGAGGCTGCTCTGAAAGTAGTTCTTGGAAGTGGAGTGTGATCAGAAGGCCCAGGATGCTGAAGCCTTCTAGAAAGGCTCCAGGGCTACGTGAGACAGTGACTAGCCAGAGTAACAGGGTAAGCAGCCAGAAGGTAGTATAAAGGACCCAAAAAGTTGTGATATCTGCCTAGGAGCATGTGACAGATTAGCATATGCCGATTATGCTGCTGGGACAAGCAGTAGTACTTGTTCTACAGTTAACATGCTTAACTTGGGCAGTGTATGTCCTGGTAATTACTAACTAGTTCAAAAATCTCTTGAAGGCAAGGATGTTCTCTGCATCTTGAGCATGAAGTTATCAGACCAGCTCTTCTGGATGGAGCAAGTTTCTTTCACAGCTGTCAAGAAGTGTGTTGTTCTCCACCCTCTAAAGTGCTTGATTCATGGCAGTGATGGTCTTTTCTGTAGGTAGGTTGGGAGCTTTCAGATATATTAGTCTGGCTAGTAGTAAAAAAATCCCAACAAAACAAACAAAAAACCTTCAACAACCCAAGCCAACACAAGCAGAAACCTCAAGTTGCTACTCTGAACTTGACTTTACAGTTTCTGCTGGGAAGTGAAATCTAACAGGAATTAAATAGGGTCTAAGGTGAATCTTCTGTCCTGTCCCCTCTGAGCTCCAGAGGAGGAGACTGCTATTAACAAGATGTTGTGAGCTTTTAACGGGCTTATTGAGTGTAAGCTCTTGATAGTACTATCTACTGGTGATAAGGAGAATCTCCTAGTTTAGAAATAACCAATGATAAAAGACCACTCTGTTTGCTTGTTTGGAAAGCCACTTGGCTTGAAGAGGCTTTGGCTGGCTATGCAGTGCAGTGGCAGACGGATACTGCTGCAGCTTGCACTTTGAGGACTGCTAAGGTTCTGTTGGCTTCTAGGTAGGAAAAGGTGGTTAGTCAGGCATGAAGGGAAGTTGCAGATGTTGCCTGGGATTATTTTACAGTCTACCTTAGTCTACAGAACTGATAACTTACTGCAGCTGAAATGAAGTATGCATTTAAATAAAATAAGGCTGTTCGAAGTAATTGAACTTGTTGCTGGGGAATATATAGAAGCAGAGGCTTCAATACCTTGTGTGAGCATCTGTTTGCTAAGACAGAGGCCTCTCTTCTTGGAGCTATCTAATCTTAATGCTTTTATCAATAGAATTGTTCCCTTTGTTTCTAGGCTGTGATGCTGAAGGCTTTCTTTCTGCCTGTCAAAAGTCTTCATACCTCACCTGGGCTATCCTCCCAAGCTTTCTGGCCTACAAAGGATGCTACTTATATGGGGCAAACCCTCTTCTGTAAACTCTTTCAAAAATAAAAAAAAGAGGGCTTGTTTAATTTCTGGGAATACAAAAGCTTTAGGCCAAAGGTGAGAGTCTTTCTTCTGAAGTGGTGATCAATATTGTGTCAATGTATTTTGTGTAGTTTGGTGTTGCCCATTGATAGCTTTTCTGTTTGAAGTTACTCCTTCCAGCTGTCAGGCCTGTTGGTGAGATTGAACTTTTTTTGGCCTGCTTTGTCAAACAGTTTGAGTTGGGGTGTTGCTAGAGGCTGTTTTGTGCACTCACTTGGGTAATGTTGGGGTTTAGCTCTGGCTGCTTAGGATTTAAGTGTTCAAGTTTACTTCCTGTACAAACCAAGTACTATACAGTAGCTTCATGTAGTCAAACCAGTTGGTTTGTTTTTTAAGGTTTTAGTGCTACTGGCCTTTGAGGCAACACCAATTTGATGCTTGGAAATGGAAATGGCCTCTCTGATTTGCAATAAAGAGAAATGTTGTCAGAACCAGCTAGAAACAGCTGCTGGAAAAACTCCAGGGTCACCATGTTACCAGTTTTTCAAGTTCATGGTAATAACTCAAAGGTCTTATTGCATCCACAAAACAGAGTGTGTTGGAGCCCTGTTCATGAGTCTTTTGCTGAGGATGGTATCTAGGATGCAAAGTCTGGCAGGAATGACTTGGCAGGTCCTGTGGGTATTGGCAGGGTCTCTGCCATGAATGAATTAGTCTGGTGCATTCCATGGTGCCTCATGACACATCCTGCAAGAGAAGACTGCTTCTGGGCTGCTTCCACAGGAAGCTTGGGGGCCATGTAACATACCTGCACTCAGTGCATCCAGTAACTGAAGATGGCTGCTTCTGTCTCCCTTAAAGCAGTGCTTCAGAGTGCAAGTGTGACCAGCAGCCCAGCATGCTTGGACTTAGTGATGTTCCCAGGTGAGTAACTGCTAGGAAGGGGTTTCAGGCAGGTTTTTGTGCACATGGGGTTTTGAGAGAATATGGTGAAATGTGAATCTGGAGTTGGAAGCAGTTTTGTAAGAACAAAACTGCTTCCAGATGCTTGTTAGGAGAAGTGGAATCAGACCAGTGGCAGAGTTCATTTCAGCATTGGGACAGACTCCAGTGTTGTGGAACTCAGACTTACCTTGGATGGTTCAGTTTGGTTTTCTTTTAGCCTTCTAGCCCACTGATTTCTGGAAGCAAGGAAAATAGGTTATTGGTAATATTGTGCTTTATGTCTGAGGGGGTCACGTTACTTTAATTTATCAGTAACTTAAACCTCATCTAAGTTACTGTTCTTTGAGCTACTGATTGATCCTGAAAGGATATTGATTCTCAAATTGGATATAAACTATTTTCTTAACTCTTTTTGAAAGAGTTGGTACTTACTGTTATTAAATCTTGCCTAATCATGTGTAACAGGAAGAGTATGAAGCCAGAAGTTACTTCAGTGTTTTTTCTTTTTATCTCAGATGTTAGGCCTTGCTCATGCTCAGGAATTTATCCTCTCACAAGCAATGCACAGGCACTCTGGAGTCTGTGCTGTATTGAGAATTGAAACAGGTGTAATGTGTTGGAATTAGAGAGGAGCTTAGTCATCTGCTGATGTTTGTAATCCTAGGGTTACATAGTAAATCAGTGGTCTAGCTTGTATGTGTTGGCAAGCAAAACCTTTAGTTGCCACCCCCCTCCCTTACAATATTGTAAGGAGGTGGTGATCTAAAAATGGCCTTTTTTGGTCCTTTTTTTTTTTTCCAGATAAAAAAGGCCTTTGATTTTAGTGGAAGTTATACTTAAGCCTTTAAGAGGGATTTTGATGCTGGAAGCCATTGTTGTGTATGAGGTTCCTTAGAGCATAGAGAATGCTGAAGATGTGAACTGTAAACAACATGCAAAGCTGATGAAAGCAGACAGGGAACTGTTGTTGATCTGGTTGTCTGCTCATGTGCCTTCCCAAGAACATCACCCTTACTGCTGGGAAGGAAAGCCCATCTCAAGGCATCACTTGAGAGAGGTATCTAGTGTCCTAAGCTCTGACTTACTAATGAACTGTCACCTGTCACTTTGCAGGTAAGCATTATGAGGAAGAAGAGGAGGAGGATGCCCTACCTGACTCAGATGCCCTGCCTGACTCAGATGACGAGGTGGAATTGGATAAACCACGTCCCATACAGATTGTTCTGGCTCATGAAGATGACCATAACTTTGAATTAGATGAAGAAGCATTGGAAAAGATCTTACTTCAGGAACACATCAAAGATCTTAACATAGTAGTTGTGTCTGTAGCAGGAGCTTTCCGCAAAGGAAAATCTTTTCTGCTGGACTTCATGCTTAGATACATGTATAACAGGGTGAGTAATTTGGGTTTTCCCTGCAGAAGAAAAGGAGTTTGGTATTTTAGTCCTTTACCTTTGTTGACCTGAGGACAAATAGAGCAGGTCAGATTTTTCCAGCTGGCTGGGGGGTGCTCTGTTTCTGCTCTAAAGAAGTGTATTTAAATGACAGGTTTTTTCAATATGAATTTTCCTGCAGTTATCAAGGGAACTAATTGATATCCCAGTGTAAATGGGCATGAGAAGAACATGAAGGAGAGAGTGGTGTTGTCTTCTAGTTGAGCTTCGGGGAAGGGCTCATCCAGGTAGTGGCCTGAAGGAATCTTGCTTCGATTTGATCTCCTGAAATCAGATTGTAGCACTAACTTACCCACTGCAAGGAAAGTCTGACTAGTGAGCTATTGGAGGGCTAAATCTGCTTAAATCTGAGGTATGGCAAAAGAGAGAAAGTCTCCTGTTTTCTGCTTGGAATGCATCTCTGAACATAATTCTGTTAAGTCAGTGGTTAATAAGTGCCTCATCCAAAATGTTTAATTTCTTTTTAGTTCCTAGCTTTTAATTGGTGTTGCCTTGTGTCTGTTCTACTTGAAACTCTTGGCTGACGTGGAGAAGGTGAGGTAGGGCTTCCTGTGAGCGTACACATCTGCCTGCTACAGCTTTTGGTGTGCTTCTTGTAATTTGCATAGTGAAAATATTTCAATTCAGTGTTGTGTTGCTTTTTGAAACTCTTAAAACCAGAACTGATTCCTTTTTTTTGGTCACTTCTTTGGAGTCAGAATTCACAGTAGCAGAAACTAACCAGGACTCCATCTCTTTTACCTTTGTGCTAGCTGGCTTGAGGAGACATCAAGATGAACCCTGCAGTTACAGGAAACATGGGAATACTGCAAAGAAGCTGCTGGTAGTTGGCAGATGAATACTTCCCTTCTCTCACTCTCTGTAGTGCCTGCTATTGAATTCCTCTCACTGATTTGCCAAGAGCTCTGTAAGAAAGACACTGAGGATATGGTAGGAGGAATACAGAGTAGCAAGCTGGTGCTCCCAGCTTCTTAAGACTCTTTCAACCTGGGGAGGAATAAGTGTGTGATTGATAGAGCTGCTCAGTAGGTGGCTGTGTGCGTGCATAAACCCTCTCCAGTGTCCCTGTTTGTATTAAAAGCAAGGCAACAGAAACCCCCAAACAAACAAACCCAAACTCCCAGGAGGTATAGCAATCTCAGCTAGATGGTGACTGGCTAGAGGTAGTCCTAATTCCTTCCAAAAACAGGAGTGGGCTGTAAGCAAATAATCTTATCTCTCAGATTGTGAAATAAAACAGAAGTTCACGAGGCAAAATGGATTTGAAACAGTTTCAGCCTTGTGTAACATCATGCCTCTCTGTTCCCTTCAGTGTGCAACCACTTGCTCCAGTTTTCTGCAGGTGTCCTTCAAAATACCAGTTCACTTAAACTGAAGATGAAGGCAAACCTTGGCCATCTACTCCCAACAACCACCTTTTGCCAAAAGCAGAGAGGTCTTGCTCTCCATGCGCTGCTTCTGGCCAGGCATTCTCCTTCTGAAGCTGTAATGCTTTCAGGCCCTTAGCTGAGCTGCTCCAACCCAGTGATGCAGCAGGAGACACTGCACTTTGCTGAATGGTTTTCCTGCCAGCTCAGTGAGGTAAAGTGGCTTAGGGAAAGAGTTTGATAAGCATCAAAGCTGCTGCAAACTGATGGGAGAGGTGGGGAGGAGAGAAGATAAGTAAAACACCTCCTCTTTTGAGCACTGCTGAATTGTATGAGGTCAAATGGTATCCTCTGGAGTTATGCAGATTTCAGTACAGGAGGAGAGGCCTTGGTGGAGCTTAATATTATTTAGTCTGATTGGGCCATCTCCAGACAGGCTTCATTACAAGTCTGTGTTTTCTCTGAGCTAAATACTGGATTGTGCACAAAATGCTAAAGCATCTACATTGTACACCGATGGAGCAATTCTGGGGTATGCTCCCCTCTGAATGTTAACATGTGGGGGTGAAGGTTCTTCAGAATCCATTTTCTTGTCTTGAACCAAGAGCTGGAAATCATGCAAAAAGAAAAGTTACCATTGTGGAAATCTCACTTCTGCCAGTTGAAGGCACAGGCAGATTTTGGCCTGGCTGAGTTTGGTCAGTAACTTCAGGGAGCTGACCATCTCATTTCAAGCACTGCTACTGAGTGTTATGATTGCTCATTTGAAATGAAATAGAATAATCCATCACAAAACAGCAGCACTTTTGTACTCAGCAAGCTGCTGCAAGGACCCTGTGATCTTTGCTGCAGTTTAAGCCTCATTAAGAGTTGGGTGCAGTAACACTAGTAAATTTAGATTTAAAGGCTTTTTCTACAGGGGTATGACCTTCTTAGCTTCTATTAATCTGCAAGGTGCACTGTGTACTAATGGCACTCTGCATAATAAAACTGCAGCATTCCTTTCCTTAATGTGGACTCCATTTAGAGAGGTTGTCTTTTAGGTGACTTACACAAAATTGTACTGCAACTTCTAGCTTGATTTCATGTAGGAACAAAGTCTTTTTTTTCCCTCCTCCCATCCCTTGAATATCTTTTTGAGCTAACTTGATGAATGGAGGCTGTTTAAAATCCTGAGCTTTAACTAAAGAAAGGCAGAGGTAACAAGCTAGGAGAGCCTCAGACTGATGCAGAGGTTAGAGGCAGACTGAAGTGCATCATCCACAAGATGCAGCAGCTTCAGCTGAAGTTGTGCCTGTTAAGACACCAAAGTCTCCTGTGAGTTAAGACACAAAACTCCAAAGCAATGAACTCCAAGGGTAAGCTCTTCAGGTTTTGTTTAGTCTCTCTGGTAGAGGTGTTATGTGCATGGGAGAGGTCAACTGAAATGTGTTGAGCTCTGCTTGGGCAGGGGGATGAAGAACATGTTGAAAGGGGAGGAACCTCGTGAAGTTCAACAAGGGCAAATGTAGAGTCCTGCACCTGGAGAGGAATAACCCCCTGGACCAGTATAGATTAGGGGCTGACCTGCTGGAAGGCAGCTCTAGAGAGGGGGACCTGGTAGTCCTGGTGGACAAGAAGTTCATCAGGAGCAAGCAGTGTCCTCTTTTGGCCAAGAAGGCAAATGGTCTCCTGGGGAGAATTAAGAGTGTGACCAGCAGGCCAAGGGTAGTTCTCCTCTACTTCTGCTCTGCCATAGTGAGGCCACATCTGGAATACTGTGTCCAGTTCTGAGCTCTCCAGTTCCAGAGAGATAAGGAACTACTGGAGAGAGTCCAGTGAAGACTACAGAGATGCTGAGGGGACTGGAGCATCTCTGGGAGGAGGAAAGGCTGAGAGCCCTGGGCCTGTTTAGCCTAGAGAAAACCAAGAGGGGATCTTCTTAATGCTTATCAATATCTAAAAAGTGGGGGCAAGTGGATGGGACCAGACTCTTCAGTGGTGCTCAGTGATAGGGCAGGGGGCACTGGGCACAAACTGGAACCCAGGAAGTTCCACCTAAACATGAGGAAAAACTTTGCTGTGAGGGTGCCAGAGCCCTGGCCCAGGCTGCCCAGAGAAGTTGTGGAATCTCCTCCTCTGGAGCTATTCCAGACCTGCCTGGATGTGATCCTGTGCAACCTGATCTTAGGCAAACCTACTTTAGCAGGGGGCTTGGACTTGATGATCCCCAGAGATCCCTGCCAACCCCCACCATGTTGGGATTCTGTGATTCTGTCTGAAAACTGAGTCAGCAAGGTACTGACCATGTCCTAGTGAGCTGAGAAGTCTTCCCTTTGACCTTCTCAAAGAGCATACTTTTCTGGTTGGTAATCTTCTCAGAGCAGATTCATTGAACATCTCTCTCTGTTTTGCCAGCATGCTGTGTTCTGGCCTGTGAAATAAAGGTTTTTCTCCAAGTGCCTTCATCAGTTAAGCTAGTGTCTGGCTACCAATTCTATCTTGTAGGATTTCAGTGTATATAAACCTATTGCAGTGGAGCTTCCCCAAGATACCTTTTTGTGCTCCTTACTTGCCTAGGACTTCATTTTTGGGTTGAATGTGCTCATACAATGCCTGGGTTCCTCTCTGTGAGCCACTGCTCCTTGTATTGCCTGTCCTTGAGGACTAAAGACCTTGTTAACAGTACCATCAGCTGGAAATGTTAGCTGCCAACTCTACTTGACCCTCTGATGGCATTTCCTAAAGTGGGCAATGTGGCAATAGCATTTTAATATGGAGGGCTTGATTGACATGTATCAAGCTCTCACTGAGACCTGTTCTCTTGAATTCTAATTGCTGGAGTGTTTTGTAACTGTGACAAGTATACATTGTAGATCTTCTAGTCCTTGCCTGGTCTGTTTGGTTTCTGCAGGCTGGTGTTAGGAGTCTTGTGCTGGCCTCTGTTAGTGCAGGGGCTTAGATGCTTAGTTTCAGCAGTTGACCTGTTTGTGATGGGGAATGGAGAGGATTAAGTGAAGATCAAGTTTTTTATTCCTTGTTCCTGTAATTAAAATGCTTAACTATTTACAACTCTGCATGTGCTCTCAGCTGGGAGAGGAGAGCATGAGTGCATGGTGGAATCCATGGACAAAACTGAGCTGTTCTTATTAGCTCAGAGTGCTGGAGACTTGAAAGCTGTGCACATATCCCCTTCAGTAGCTGAAGAGTTGTGCAACTGCTGAAATAGAGCAGACTTGGACAAGATTTCTTTGTGGATCATCCTTGAAACACAACAGAGTGGCACTGTGTTTTAATATTTTGTGTAGTGTTGTCAATCATGCAGAGAAAAATGGGATGACAATGTGGAAGTCTGTCAAAACAAAGGAAAGTTATTAAGAAATCATCTCCTCCTTGGTTTTAAATAAGTCTCTCCTTTTGTTTTGTAGACTTCTCCTTGCTGGATAGGTGGAAACACTGAGCCATTGACTGGCTTTACATGGAGAGGTGGATGTGAACGGGAAACCACTGGCATTCAGATTTGGAGTGAAGTGTTTGTCATTGATAAACCCAATGGAACAAAGGTAAGTGCTTGACTTAAATAGGTGTAGGTAAGGATTTTTGCCTCTGTGTGTACCAATAATGCTGTGGGTTTCATGGAGGCAGTGCAAACATCAGTTGCTTTCCTTTCCATTCAGTATCTGCATAACATATTTGGAAACCCTCTATCAGTGCCAGCAAGTGTAAGATTAGGTCTACAACAGTAGTCCCATTCTGAGAGTACTTTATTTTGGCACAGTCTAATCTGTTCAGGCTGATGGGTGGGCTATCCTGTAGATGTTGTCTGTATATGGTGTTTATAGCCATTACAGTTTTACAAATGCTGTGATAAGAACAGCTCTGTAATAAACACTTGGGTTTTGAGAGGTGAGAATGTGTACTGGAAACAGCTGCAGTGTCTGGAAGCTTGTCCTTCTGCCATAGCCTCTTGGTTATTTAACTTTCAAACCTTTTGCATTTGCAAAGGAAATGTCTGAAGGCAAATTAATCCAGGATACTGACCTTAAACAGCGTGAGTGGTTTAGGGGTGTGCAGGAAGTTCTGTCAAATTTCATAGCTAACCAAACAGTTCTTTGGCTAAAAACCAGTTAAGTTGTGAGGATCTGTTTGTGCTCCGAGATCACATCACTCAGTAGTTCTTGCTTATCTCAAGAGTCAGTCATCTCAAACTGAAAGAAAAAAGGGGATTGGTGTAGATCCCAAATAGGAGAAGTGGACAGATGAACTTTTATCCTTGAGATCACTTCATTCCTTGTCATTCCAGAAGACTCTTGCTATGAATGATTATTTTTTTCCTGAAAATGAGTGTTTTAAGATAGACATGTTAAAGGAACCTTCTCACTCTTAGCTCTAATGAACTGTGCTGGATTTCAGCTGAGACTGAAGTTCTTTGGGTGACTAAGAGCTGTCTGTAACTCTGCACTGTACCCCCTGCCCAGGGCTGAAGGAGGCTGTCTGTAGTAGAGGGTGGCTAAGTGTAGCAAGGCCAGGGACTTGAGGCTGATGACATGGCCCTCTAGCTGTTGCTTGCTCATCTGTGGGTGTGTGGAGTAAGTAGATATAAGGACAGAGACTTGCTCTGCCTGAAATAGGATTTATCCTAATGGCCTGGGGATGAAAGTGTTGTAACAATTTGGTGAACTCTTGCTCTTTTTAAACCTCTAGGTTGCTGTACTACTCATGGATACCCAAGGTGCCTTTGATAGCCAATCTACTATCAAAGACTGTGCAACGGTTTTTGCTCTGAGCACCATGACAAGTTCTGTCCAGGTGAGAATAGCTGTGCTGGCAAATAAAGGCAGCTTGTAGGAGGACTGGATCCTGAACATGTAAAGAGAATCTCTCTAGCCATGCCTTGAAAGTTCACCTTTGTCTTCCTTCAACTATCATTTTAGCTTTCAGACTTAGAGTCTTATTTTCACTGTAGTATACTAGATAAGCTTCTGGGTGGAATCAAGGTTGTCCAGGGCCAAGGTGAGTTAAATTCTGACTGAACTGGGGAATGCCAAAAAAAAGATGTCAAAGTAGCAGCTGCTTTTGTAC
Organism: Galbula dea; assembly: GCA_013399015.1. Classification (NCBI taxonomy): domain Eukaryota; kingdom Metazoa; phylum Chordata; class Aves; order Piciformes; family Galbulidae; genus Galbula; species Galbula dea. Next base: position 622,475 of record VWZX01010698.1, on the reverse strand, counting down.
AGATGTGTTACAGAATCCTTTTTAAGACTCTAGGTGCAGTTTGGGGTGAAATTACACTCTGATCAGCTGAACTTACTGCCACTGTTAGACAATTCTCTTGTATGCCCAAAACTACTTTGAAGCTTGTGCTTTAAATGTGCCAGTAGTGAAACAGGCTTTTGGGAGCTGACAAGTGGCCTTCCTCAGATGTGCTACAACATGAAAGTAACAGGAGTATGTAGAACACTACTTCTGCCATGTGGTAGTGTTTTGGGTGGCTTTTTCTTTTGTTCTGTTTTGTTCCTGTGGTTAAGGTAAGTTGTGGGTTATCAATGCATCTTTGAGTTTACTCTGTTCAGTTTTCATGCTGTTGAAATGGTCACAAGCTCCTTGGATGCAATCAGATTTCTCTGGGAAGGTTTAAAAGCAAAGGAAAAAACCCCAAACAACTGTTTACCTACCTAGTCGTTTCTGTGTCAGAGAGGCAGCTGCTGGATCACTGAATCCTAGAGCACTCTGACTTGAGAATGGCAAACAGCCCTGCTGTTCTCACTCCTCCTGTGTCACACCTATGTGGTGCTTTGAAGCATTTGGCAGTCTTCTCTGATTCCTTTATGGCTTGCTTCCTTGGGAAGAAGCTGTTCTAAGAAGGATTTGGGGTAGTCAGCAGTGGTTTTGTCCCTAGCACTTTGTATAAGGAAGTGACTTTTGTTTGAGATGCATTCTGTGACACCTTTCCAGTGGCTGACTTTTGGGTAGTCAGACTTTTCTGGACAGGGGTAAAAATACTCTTAAAAGACTACATGGATATGAGATAATGGTTTCATGCTATACTGTAATTCTTCTCCTGTCTCTTGCAGGTGTACAACTTGTCCCAGAATATTCAGGAAGATGACCTTCAACATCTGCAGGTAAGAACATGCTGACTTTTATATTAAGCTGCTTCTGAACTGATAGCCTTGACATTGTTCTTGAAGTTACTACTAATTTAACTGGGATTTGGGAGCTGCCTGCTACTTCATATAAAACACTGAAGCTCACCTGATGCTAAAGCTAGTCCTACCTCTAACAACATCATTTGCATCAACTCCATCATGCTTCTGCTAGTGCAGAGGTGAAATAGTAGAGGCTTCTTATCTGGCTAACTCTTACCTTTCTAAAGTCTGTTCTGTGTATGGTAAGTTCTGAAATTCCTGACAGGGTGAGGAAGGAAAGTGATTTCTGGAAGTACTTAATGAGAAGATTCCAATGTTCCTCTCTTTTTTTCCCCTCTAAAATAGGAAAATGGATTGGTATTTCATAAGCAGTTCCTAAAGAAACAGGGGGGGTTGGGTCAGGGCAGAAGGAGTAGCTTCTACCCAGAAGCCTTTTCTAGTTTTTAAACTGAGAAACTTCTCCAGAGTTTTATTTCTGCTTAGAAACAAAAGCAGGAAAGGGTTGTCCTCTTTACTGCAGGGTTTTCATCCTCTAATGGAACATTGTGGTCAAAGGCCACTGAATTCTGGCTTCATGTGAATGGGTGCAAGAACCTTATCTCCTTAACTTAAAACCTGTAGCTTTAAAGGCTAGCTTGTGTATTAACAAATGCCTGCCTGTGCTCAGGCCATGACCTTGTCACAGCTTAAAACATGTTTTATATGTCTTCTGATTGAAAGGACTTCTGTCTTGGTCAGTGCTGGAAGTAGATAGGAGAGCACTGACTAAACATAGTCTTGTGATGCTGTTCTCAGTTAACAGAGTTGTATCCAGCAGCACACCCCCCACACCCTCAGGAAAACCAAACAACTAAGCATTTGAAAGCCAGGCTGTCCTTTGACAGCCTCAGGGCAGTCTGAACAACTGAATAGAGCAATCCCTCTGTCATACTGGAGGGTGAGATTTGAGGGAAGGAGGTGAAAAGACAGGTGGGAAATAGAAGCAGTGGGTAGAGGACACCCCTGCATTTGAAGCTGGGGCAAGGCATTGTGGGCTGAGGGGAAGAAACCTGGAATTTCTGTTACAAGAGGAATTTCTGTTATTTGGAAATACTGTTAGTCTCTGGCTGCCTTTGCCATGGAGCAGGGAAGTGAGTGAGGTAGGGAGTTAGGATCAGAGGAGCTAATCTCATATGGGTGCTTGGCTACTTCAGAGCTGCTTTTTGCTCAAGGTGACAAGGACTTCGAAGTTAATTTGTGTTAAATTAGTCTTCTAAGTTCTCAGGTGCTCTTGTGATAAACAGAGGGGAAACTGTGAAATTGGAGATGTTCCAGGAGTTTTAATGCAGAGCAACAGTTGCCTGGATACTAGCATGCTTTCTTCCTCTCAACCTCCAAGATGTGTAAGGAAACTAGCATGGATCAACACCTAACAGCATTGACCTCTGCTGAAACAGCACAGTCTAAAGTTTGTCTTCTCATGGGTTATCTGGCCCACTCTGTCCAGTGCAGAGTGCTGCTGCTGCTGAGGATGAGGATGGTGAAGGCAGCAAGAAGACAGCTGATGCTTTCCTTTATACTGGAAGGAAAGAACCATTATCAGTTGAGGTCCCAAGCTGAAGCAGAGATCTGGGAAGCTGCTGAACTTGGCTTGTATTTAGATGTCTGATATAGTGGCTGTAGCCAACTTCCTTGAGGTTTCCAGGAATAAGGGGGGAAGTATTGTAGGAAACAAGGGGCAGATGTTGGGGAGGCTTACCTCCTTAGCCTAGGAAACAAGTGTTAGAAACTGGCTTTGCTGGGAGACACAGTGAGCTTTCCTCTGAGGATCACCCACAGCCACTGCTGAGAGCTACAGTGCCATGGACAGTTGTGGAATGGCATTGTAAAACCAGTGGCAGTCATGTGTCCTTCCTGAATTATACTGAAGATTGGTGTGCTTGTTCTTGGGGTGTGTTGGCTGCTCTCAATCCATGATAGGAGTTAAGATAAAAGCCAGAATATTTTGACAGTAGAAAAATGTGGTTTCCATGTGCCACCTTTACACTCTCTTCTTTATCAGTTGTTTACAGAATATGGAAGATTAGCTATGGAAGAAATTTACCAGAAGCCCTTTCAGGTAACTATGTTAAATGGAGCTGAAGTAATTGAATGTGTAGAAGATGAGCTTACAGTCATTTATGAAGATGAATTAGTTGGGCTGAAGCTAGCCTGTTCTTTACAAGGCTAATTTTTCCTTCCCTGTCACCACATCTCTTGGCAAAAGCACAATGGGAAAATACTGAGGAGGATCACGTTTTGGGCAAGTATAGCTTTGTGCCTGAGTTATGACTTGTACAAGGAGTGGAAGTGTCAAGTGATGCACAGACACTAAGGAGAAAAATGCTGCCCTGCCTTCTTACTTGTTACTCTGAGATACAGTTGGTCTTTGCTGGTCATACATGGTTCTGAGTCAAGGCCACCTAGCCTCTAAGGAATAGTACTGAGGAGGAAGGACCATGTTGAGTGTCATTTACTTGAAGAGTTACTGCTTTCAGCAGTAGAAGTCTCAAAACTGCTAGCATCTCCTGATGGTTTGCTAGACCAGAGAAGAGTTTGAGGCTGCTTCTGGTCAGTGGAGACAAAGGCTGAGATTTCTTCCATCCTGAAGTATCCTCCTTAACCTGTAAAGGTACTAGTCAACTGCTGTTAGTGGTGAGTTTTAAGACACTTGTGTCTCTAGAATATTCAGCCTGTGTGTGAGTCCCCAGTGTTCTTGTGACTGGCCCAGGCAAGATGCATTCTGTGTAAAGGACCTTGTCTGTTATGAGAGTAGTGTCAAGGTTTGTCTTCTGTCTTCAGCTGATGGGAGAGAGGACAGTGTAATCCCTGTAGTGTAGCAAAGCCAAACCCATGAAACAGGGAAAGCTGTCTTTTTGAGACATTTGAGTACCTCCTTTCAGATAAGGAGTGTGTTGTTTGGTATGTGGGTTTTGTGGTGTAGGTTTTGTTTTGTCTGGGTTTGTTTGTTTTAAACAAGCAAACACTTGCACCACAGAACTACAAGGCTACTTCATTGAGAGCAGCCAAGCTTAGAAATAATTTAAATGAAAATAATCACATGTGTGATAGAGTTGTTGACTTGAGGAATGGTTCAGGCCATTCACTGCTGTTCTTCCTGTTGCAGACACTAATGTTCTTAATTAGAGATTGGAGTTATCCTTATGAACATGCATATGGCTTGGAAGGGGGAAAAAAGTTCCTAGAGAAAAGATTGCAGGTAAGTTACCTCCAGTAGTCCTAGTGTGGCCTTCTAACTTAAGTGACAACTCACCATCAAGGTAATGATGCACAATGAGCTGACTTTGTGCTATTAAAATACATTTGTGATGTTCCCACCTGTGTGGGGAGTTCTGGGGTTTAGAACTTGACATTAAGTTCATGATTGAAAGCTTCAACACACTTTTGTGCTCTTAACTGCTTTTAAGCTGGTATTTAAATCTTAATTGCAGTACTGCAAAACTTTTAGCAGTTCTCACTGCCTCTCTTTTTTATTTCAGGTAAAGCAAAACCAACATGAAGAGCTACAGAATGTAAGGAAGCATATTCACTCCTGTTTCAGTAATCTTGGCTGTTTCCTGTTGCCTCACCCTGGTCTTAAAGTTGCAACAAATCCAAATTTTGATGGGAGGTTGAATGGTAGGAAGCTTTCCATTGTGTGTTTCTTGATTCAGATCACTGAGTTTATTTTCTTTTATGCTGGAAGTTAAACACTGAGATGGTTGGCTATTGAAATGTTTGGCTGGAAAAATGGAGGGCTCAAAGGTGGAGCTGTGGAACCTGTAGATGTGCTTTGTGTGTTCTTTTCAGTGGTGTAAAGGTAGAGGAGTTAAGCAGGCAGAGGAAATGGATATCTCTGTGTCTAGCTGTTGATTGTAATCTGATAACTTCAGACATACCTACAGGTCATTAAATGAGGATTTTAAGGATACATGAGGATTCCAGAGGGGAGAATTCACAAAATTAAAGACTCTGCTTTCTTGAACTTGGAAAGCTTTTCTCTTAAGAACTTGCTAAACCAATGGTCAGAACTAGAATCAGTTTAAAATAAAAGCTGTGGGGTTGTGCTGCTGCAGAATGAGAGGCAGTCAGGACTCTTCTAGTTGCTGCTTGGCCCCCAGCAGAGGGAATGTATCAGAATGGCAAGGCCAGAAGAGCAGGTTTGTGAGGGTGGGATGCCAGCCACCTCTCTGCTGAGGGCACAGACCTGTGGGATTGTTGTGTAAAGTGGTGGTGGTGTTGGGGAGATGCACTTCAAACATTACAAGGACTGTGGAACTTTGTTCCCTCAGTCTGAAGGTAAGAGTAAAGAGTAGGCAGGAGTTAGGAGAGCTCCACTGTGCATGGAAGCCTTTTCATATCTTCAGAATGCAGTCAGGAGTTTGTGACACTCTGGATGTTGAAGGATCCTGGGGTTTTCAGTGTTCCTTTAGGAAATGGACTCTTGAGAAGATAACTAACCACTCTTTTTTCTGTCATTGATCCAATTTGATTAGATATAGATGAGGATTTTAAGAAGGAACTGCGGAATTTGGTACCATTACTGCTTGCCCCTGAAAACCTGGTAGAAAAAGAGATTAGTGGCTCCAAGGTGACCTGTAGAGATCTTGTAGAATACTTCAAGGTAAGCAAACTCAACACTAATTATTTCTGTTAATGGCATAAAAGAAAGGATTCTATTTTTAGTGCATGTTCCCAGAGAAGATAAGATATCTAGGCTGACACTCACTGAGCAGCTCACTTTTCTTTTCATTCCATTCCTCTTGACTTTCCAGAACTGGCACACAACTTCCCAGCACTGAAGCTCATGGCAAACTGCTCTTGGCAGAATTGTGGTGTGGTGTATGTGGTGGCTTTTGTTCTTTCTTCCTTTCTTTCTTTGTAAATAGGATGAAATACTTTAAGCTGTGTTAAAGATGTATTTTGCTTACTGTGAAATCCTAGTTTGTCTGGATATGTTGCTTTTTTTATTACTTTAAAGATAGTCTCCATGTAGATTGTACAGATAAAAACCCAGTTCTTAAACTGCTAGGGGAAGTATGCAGTAAAAATTTCAGCTATTCCCCTCCTGGCTTTTGAACATGAAAGGAAGATGCTTTTTGAACACTTCCATGTGCAGCACCACTGTATGCTCTGAAATATTTGTGTGTGATACTTGCAGCTGTTAGACTCTTGACCTGTGTTGCTATCATGGTGACACCAGCAGAAATGTGATAACATAATCCCTACATCACCAGAAACTGACTTGTGTGTAACCTTTTTTGAATTGGAAGGACTTGGACAGTTGGCTTGGTGGGAGGAAAGGGAACTCCTTCCTAAAGAACTTCATTTTGCAGCACTACTTCTGAGCATGCATGTTAAAGGTAGAACAGAGTTGGGCTGGTGTTGAAGAGAGGCTGTGCAAGGGAGGAAGCTGAGAGCAGAACTCTGTAACACTTGCAAAATGAAGTAACTTTCCTTTATAAAGGAAAGACGTGATGTGGGGTGAAGAAGTCATGACTGTTCTGCCAGGCATAAAAACAGCACTCTGGAGCTTGTGTGCTCAGTCTCTCTCTTTATGTGCTGCTTTTTGTTCCACTTTCTTCCCCAGTAAGGCCTGATCTTACACAGTCTAGAGAGCAGTTTAGAAAGGACTGCACCTAAAACCTGAGTTTAGAAGCTCCTCTGTTGAAGAGCTGCCTGATTTACATCCTGTATCCAGCCTGGGAGCAGTCATGCAAGGTGTTGCAGAAACACTCTGGTTATGTAACTAAAGAGGACTGCTCCCTTGGGACTGTGCATCTGAAGCTGAGATTGTGAAGTCCAAGTTGGAAACTGGAGGGCTTTTACTGGGAGGAAATAGCTGCAGAAGCAAGAAGGGTGTCAGGGGAATAACTCCTGTGTAACTCTATACATTTTTGTAGGTTGTCCTTCAACCTAGAGCACTGGGTATATGGAGACCCTGATAACCTTCTTCCCTCTTCCTTTACAGAAACAGCAGTAGAAATCCTCAGAGCAGAGGCTTGTAGACAAGCTGGGGAGGGGAGGGCATTAGCAGCTTGAGGAAGAAGAGCTTTCCAGCCTCTGAGGGGCTGAGAGTGGCCTTGTTGGTCTTAACTTGCACAGCTTGGCCAGAGCACTGAAATGGCTACTGCTGCCTCCTGTGCTCCACTGATCTGTTCCAAAGAGCTGTGTGTGAGCCATCTTGTGGGCTGGAGAAGATGATGCCATGAAGGATGTGTTCTCTTCTAGCCTTAAAGGACACCTGAGGGTTGGTGGGGTGGGGCACAGGGGGTAGGCTGCCTGCTTGGCTTCCAGAAGTATTTTGGCAGCTCAGCTCTGTCTGCATTAGCACTTTGATCTGCTTTTTTTCCTCTCACACTTCAAGGGAGGAAGACATGTGGGGAGATGTGAGTACTGGTTCTCCCAGCACTGGGGGGTGTTTGGACACACCTCTTGCTAAGAAGGCTATATGAGGTCATCTTCACCCTTTGGTTTAGGGTGAAGATTCCTCGCTTAGCAAAGGCCACCTCATGTGTTGGAGGGAGCAGGAAACTGCTGTCAGGTCTGTCACTTGTTGAGATAGTGGCCACGTCTCCTCAGGGTGCTCTGCTAGCCTTCTAGGCCCCAGCCTCACATGCACAGGAAAAGAGACTAAAGCACTAGGGATAACTGTGAAAATGCCAGACTTGTATGAAGAAATTAGCTTAATTGAATATTTACCTTTATTACAAAGAAACAATCTATGAGCTCTGTCTTTCTGTCTTCCCTTTCCTGTCCTTCTCCTCAGTCATAAATGTTTACCAAAACCAAATCTCTTTTCTCCCATTTAGGCTTACATTAAAATCTATCAAGGAGAGGAGCTACCTCATCCAAAATCTATGCTGCAGGTATTGTATTTTTCTTTTGAATAGTCTGGTAGCTGACTTGTGCTTTAAGTTCTTTGCAGTTGAAGATCATGAGTGCTGCAGGTCTGAAGCTCCCACGTGCACAGCTGTAGTGCTTGAAGGAGCTGTGTCTTTTGAAAGCCCTCTCAACTGTGTAGCCTGGGTACCTGTTGGTCTCTTCCCTCTGTTCCTGTTCCATCTATCAAACAGAGCAGGGATATATCTGCTTGGTTGGGCTTTTTAAGCTGCTTCAATCTCTAAGCACATGTTTCCTGTAAGTTAGTCTTTGGTCAGTATCTTACAGGCAATATTCAGAGGACTTTTAGCATCAGGTGCAGCAGAGAGAATGGAGAGATGTTAAGAGTGCTGCAGCTGTCACCACTGTCTTGCAGCATTGGCCTGCTCTGTGTGGCTTTGTTAAATTGGATAACTGCCTTGAGGTTTCTTTTCTGGGTTGATCCCAAGAGGTTGTAATCAGCTTTAAAGTGATCTGGACACAAACTGATTGTATAAAGCTACGTGGTGAAGCCTTGAACTGTTTGGGATGAAGGGCTTTCACCAAAGCCTGGGCTTTAGGATCAGTTTTAACCATCTTGTGTTTGTAGGAGTTGGGGTTTTAAAGCTTCCTTTGTAGTTTCATTCAAATATGACTGTTCTGGGTGTTTTCTTGTCCTTCAAGGAATCAAATCTTTAGAAGCTTTCAGAAAACTCATCTCAATGAAACAAAGGCTGCTGTCATTTCTTCTAGTATGCCATGAGTGTGGCTGGGAGATAGAGAAGATGACATCTTGCAGCATCAGCTAGAGTAACAGTCCCTGAAGTGACAACAAGTCTTAAGTTCTTACAAGTTCTGACACTAAAAATGCACATATATAATGCAGAAATAACACCAGCTTGCTTCTGTCCTCACAGGTAGTGATGTATCAGGATTTACATTTAATAGCTTAGTGATCCTTATTTGCTTATTAACATTCAGAAGAGATTGCTCATGATGAAGAGCACATGGGAGTTTGTCTGCAGCTGCACTAGAAAGCAGAAGAAAATGTTCTCCTGGTCTGGTTTAATGTATATCCCTAACCTTCACTTGAGGTTTTTGGGACATTCTCTTGGTAATCTGAAGCTCTGGGTTCTGGGGACAGTGTGTGTGGAAATGGCTAGTAAGGCTGTGATGGGCTCCCTGGTGTGTGCTGATGGGGGGGGCCCCCTGGTGTGCTCTGTGTTTTCTAGGCAACTGCTGAGGCGAACAATCTTGCTGCCGTGGCAGGAGCAAAGGACTTGTACAGTAAAGGCATGGAACAGGTATGATGACATGACTTTGTCCAACTGCCTGCATGTAAATACAGGCCTGAAGTTTTAAAGTTGTCCTCAGTGTGGGTTGGGAGCATGTTAATGGAGAAAAGTAGCTTAGGGCCAGTAGCTGTGTGTTCTGCTCTGAGGTTAGATGTCTGATGCAGCAAAACCAGAGTTCTTGGGGACAGGAATTGCTGGGGAGGTTTGGGAATGGCTGTGTTTGTAAGATACCACCTGTTGGTTCCCCCTGCTGCTCTTGACAGACATCTTCAAATCCCATGATGTGAAATGGGCAAGGAGACATTAAAGGATTAGGGTTGCACAAGGCTGAAGTTCTAGTATTATCGTCTCATGCCTCTGAGTTGTGATCATTCCTTAGCTGTAACATGTAGGGATTGAAGTCATTCTAAAGCTTAAAAAAAACCCTGAAATACAAGAATTACCTTGTCTGAATCAGCTGTATATGTAACTTTCTGCTTGCTGCTTCTCATGGAGATAGTGACTTACAGCACTCCAAGCTGAATGTCTAGGTGAGCTCTGGGCTTTAACATAGCCTTATGCAAGGTTAGATCCTAGGGAATTCTGAAATCAGTGACATGTGTCATAAACCTTCACAGGACTATGCTTACTGTGAAACTCTACCACTGGAAGAGATGAGGAGGTGTGATAACAGGCTACAAACATAGCTCCCCATTAATTAGGCTAATTCTGGTCTTAATTGCTGAAGTAGCTTTCCATTTTGACATTGGAGTAAGACCTGATGCTAGTGGTAGACTAGCTGGTTCCAGCTGTTAGCAGGCTGTCCTGAGAGTGCTCTGCTGGTCTGGAGAGACTCCTTGGCTTGTTTCCATTTTGGGAAATCTCTCTAATAAATAGATTGTTTATAATAAATGCCAAGTCTGCCTTCCTACCTTGAGTCTTCAATGGCTGTTGAGATACTGTAGTAATAAGGCTTCTTACTTGGGGCAAGGCACAAACAGGAACAGATGTTCTCTTAGACTTTGTTTCCATAGTGATGTTCTCCAGTACTGTATATTTTTACACCACTGTAGAGATACATACAGATGTCTTGAATTGTTTTGTATCCAGATGCCTCAGATTATATTCTTAATGTGGCACAGCTCTGAAGTGTCTATTTTTAGGAACAGAAGTGGGAATTCTTTGGGTTTAAGACTGGATTATGTAAAGAGAGTATTTACTGTGGCTTCTGTACTCTTCTCATGAGCCAGAGCCCTCCTGTGACAGTATATAACCAAGATACTGTCACCCTAACGACCTTAAATGTAAAGAACAGGTGCAGTCACATGGAGTCTGAGAAACTGGCAGTTATTTGTGTGGTGGTCTTGATGCATCAGCAGATCCTAGTCTTTTACACTCTCTGGGCAGTGTTCTGGAGGATGAGACTGGTAGGCATTTTCCAGGGAGTTTTGCTAGATATGTAGGACTTCAGTGCAGAAAGCAGGAAAGTGCTTGTGAAAGTTGAGCAGAGGGCAGAGTGAGTGTGTCAGGGTCAGGACAGTGGGCTTTGCTTTGAAGAAGCTAGCCAGTGAAGCCAGACATCTTGTAAAGGCAGAAAGGGGACTCTGTTCTCTGAGCAAGTGATCTATGTGTCCTGGTGAATGGATAGCAGCAGGAGAAAGTTAAATGTTTTTGCTGTGCTCAAGTCATGAAATGACAAGCACTGTGATAAGACTGTGCTGAGGCAGGAGAGGGGAGACTCTTGTTTGATGTTGTGTGGAAGGAATCTTCAGTTTTTAGACACTGTCTGACTGTGAGGGTCTGAAGGAGTTGGAGCTGATCTGCCATATATTTTTCTCTGATGGTGTAAGTAATCTCTAGTCATGGTCCTCAAGTGGTCAGAAATCAGTCTTACAGAGTAAAGTCCTTGGCGTCTGACTGTTTTTATACCAGTGCTGATACAGGGAGAGGAGGAAGGTGGTGGTGTCTACATCATGGGTATCCTTTTGGGTCCCTGGTCTTGTCCCTTCAGCAGAAACATGCTCTCAAGTTGCTCACCATCAAGCCTAGAGGACAGTATAGGGGAGAGTAGGGTAAAGATGTCAGCAGCTAGTTCTTACTTTGCATCACCTGGTAAGGTCTGTGGAGCCTGCTAGCAGCAGCAATAAGCAAGAATAAACTTGAGTGGGCAAAATCTACCCTGTTTGTCCAAGTTCTGCACTGACCCTCTCACTGAGATGAGGGACCAGGAATAAGAAGCTGAGGGGAGGGCTCCTGGCCTTCAGACCTCTCCTTAACCTTCCTCAAGCCAAGCTTTTTCTCTGCCTCCTGGTGTTCTTTCATTTCACCTTTTCATACCAGGAATGTACATGTGGCTGATGTCCCAGAAGGGAACAGATGAAAGTATGAGTTCACTCACGTGCTGTAGGTCTGTATGGGATGAGGTAGCTAAGGCTCTTGCTGTGCCATGATGCAAAGTACCTTCTAGCTGCTTCACTTGAGTCAGGACTCCAGAGCTCACAGAGCCAAGAGAGCTGCAGGAGGTAGTGTGACGCTGGCTTGAGAGGTGGGCAGCAAGGAACAGGTTTGCTTTCTGTACAGCAGAAGGTAGTCCTGGTGTGGTGACCTCACCTCTGATTGCTCTAACAGGTTTGTGGAGGAGATAAGCCTTACATTGCCCCCTCGGACCTTGAGCGGAAGCACCAGGATTTCCGAGAGTCTGCTGTCAGGCAGTTCCGCTCGGTGAAGAAGATGGGAGGGGAGGAGTTCTGCAGGCGCTACCAGGAACAGCTGGAAGTGGAAATTGACGAGATCTATGCAAACTTCGTGAAGCACAACGATGGCAAAAACATCTTTTATGCTGCTCGTACCCCTGCCACTCTATTTGCAGTCATGTTTGCCATGTATATAACCTCAGGATTGACTGGGTTCCTTGGTATGAACTCCATAGCTACCCTGTGTAACCTCGTGCTGGGGATGGCTCTCATATCGTTTTGTACTTGGGCATACGTTAAGTACTCTGGGGAATTCAGAGAAGTTGGAACAGCCATCGATCAGATTACTGAAGCTATATGGGAGCAGGTTGGTATCTGTTTGGAATGCAGAATCTTCCTTTCTTGAGCAGACCTTTCTGTCTAGTGCTGGGAGTGGAAAGCTGGTCTAGACCCCGTGGAGAAAGCTAGCACTGCCAGAGGGAAAATCAAAGTGTGACTGCTCTCTTCAATAAGAGATGCTGAGCACAAAGAACGCTAAAACAAGCTTAGGATATTGTCCAGAAAGCATCACTGTGCTTGGATGGGAAAGAGTGGAGGGACTCTTAAAATCTTGTTTACTTTTTGGAGCAAGGAATTCTGCTTTTAAAGGTATGTGTAAAGTGATAAACTTGCCCCCTCTGGATGTGGTAGGTGAAATACCTCATGTGGTGCAAGAAATGGGGAAGGCAAAACACTGCTGCCCTACCTCCCTCACCTCACCTGATGGTGTGACTCTGGAGGGCTGAGATCTGAACAAGTTGACCTGCAGCAGCTGCTGCAGGAGGATGTACAGCAGGTTTCTTCCTTCAGGAAGGCTTATTGTTGTCTGTGACAACTTCAGTTGTTGGAAGAAATATTTGACAGACGTAGTTCCTGAAAGAAAAGATGATATGAGGAGCAAAACTGGAGGAAGAAAGCCTTTTGTAGAGAGGTTTTGCTGCCTGGATCTAGTTGACACAGCTGTGCTAACAAAGCCAATGCAAGAAATTGCTCACCAGCTCTTACAAGTAGTCTTTGGAGCATTGTGAGTAGCTGTGTCCAGTGCCAGCAGAAGGGAAACACCCTGGTGCTGTCAGTCCTTCAAAACAAAGGGCTCGCTGAGCTTATCTGAGGTGACGTTAAAACGGGTCCTGCAAGGCGTGAGCAGATAACTCCCTGGAGCCCTCTCTTCAGAGGCTCTGTTCTGCACACGAGAAAAGACTGTGCAAGGTTCATCTGAGGCAGTCATACACTAGAGCTGTCTGAGGAACCAGGTAAGATTTTGAGTTATACTGGGGCAGAAAAAGTGGATCTCTAATAATAAGAGGGAAATCAGCATCAGGATACTGAATGTTTGCTTGCACCCCTAGTTAGAGCTGAGGATTGCTCTCATGTACAATGATGCCTCCTTGGCTTGGATCTTGGGGCTGAAGAGCACTGCAGGAAAAGTGGAAGCTGTCAGTTCTACATGTAGTACTCAGAGTGCAGCTGCTGCTGTAGGCTACCTAGAGCACATAAAGCTTGATTTGACTGCTGCCCTTCCCAGTGAGGGGGAGAACTTGGCCTGTGCTAGCAGGAGCTTCCCTTTTGTGGGCTAGAGGAAGGTTGTCTCCAGAAGAGCTTGCTGGTGGTGGAGTTAGAATTGCATGTCACCAATGATATGCAAGGCCCCTGCAGGTCCTATCTGAGTCACTCTTACTATGTACCGTGTTCTTACTATTGATTTTTCTGAATCTCTGCCTTTCTTTTTTCCTCCTTGCTTCAGAGGAATCCCAGGAAGGTGAGAATTTACTGGCAATCAGCTTCTTTTTCTAAACCTGATTGACTTTCCCTGCTCTCTTCCAAGAGCCCCTTTGTCCTAACAGCTGAATTCATGTTTTAGGTGTTTTCCAAACTCTTTGAAGTCCTTAGACGCCGAACGCTTCGCCGTGCTCTTACATCAGTGCCCCGACAGCGACTCTCATCCAACAATAACAAGAAGAAAAACTAGCCAGTATTTTTAACTTTCTTTCTGTATCTGAAGTGTTCACACTTAACACATGTAGGACAATAAGCTGGACCGTCTGGGCCGGTCTGCATAAATGCTGTAACCATAGCAGACTGATGCTGCATATAGGGTATGGAATTGCACATCCATCTTCTAGGAACTGTAAAGTGGTTTGAACTCAGTGACATACTACTGTGTAGGAGGGAGATCACTTGTGTCCATAGCATGTGACTGATTTAACCTCATCACTGTAGCAGCAAACTTCATTTCTCTTTCAGTTCATGCCAGTTTGTGTCAGACTTCAGCATTCTAAGTTGGTTTTGGGTTGGTTTCTTTCATTATTTCAAGTCTCATCTCTGTGTGCTTTTGTATTTTATTTTCCTTGGTTACCTCATTCTTTTGTTTCTTTTGCACATTTCTCATTCCACAGGTGTTGAAGCCCATGAGTGATAATTTGATGGAGGATCATATGAGGCAGTCTGTAAAAAACTCTATCAAAGCAGGCCTGACCGAGCAGGTGTCTCACCATGCCAGACTAAAGACAGACTGACAGCTCGTCTCCTCTTCAGCTCTGCCCTCTCATCCTAGACGTGCTTGCTGTACCATGAGAACTCAATAATTGAAATAAATAAAAATAAACCAAAGTTTACAATCAACTGTAGAAGTAGTTTAGTGTGACTGGCTTCACAGATTGCTGCCATCACCTGGGAAGAGTAAGTTTGTCAGTGCTCTGCTTCTAAGACAAACTGGTGCCATGGAGAAGGCTGGGGTGGGAGGGAGGGGGTGTTTTACTTGTAGGCCCTGTGAACCTGTGCATCTGGGGCGGGGGAGGGAGGGATCTTCCCCCAGTCTCTGGCTCACAGTGGGAGCCTGTCCTCTGCAGGAGGCAATTTCAGGGAAGTGTAAGGATCAGCCCCACTTAAGCGTGCTCTCACCAGCTCCACGCCATCCCCTCCCCACCCCAGCGAGCGTTCCTGTATGTCAGTGTCGGTGGAGCCATTAAGAGCAACTGCATTACAATCTGTATCTTGCTTTATTGCCTTTTATACCAGTGTTACACAAATGCATGTATTGGTTCCTGCTGGTGGCAGGACTGATGTGTCAGGGAGGCAGTGGGGTCAGAGCAATGTGGGTGTCTTGCCCTGAACTCGCAGACCTGGGCCTGAGGGAGGTGCATATCGGAACTGAGCTGTCATCTTCTGCAGTTTAGCCTTCGTGTATATAATGCCATTAATTCTGCTGGGGGAGAAATTCCATCCAAAAGAAAGAAATCAAATGTTGCCTACAGCTACCAAGCAATGAGTTAGGATTGTCTGTACAGTGTGTTTAGTTTTATTTTTTAATCACAGATAGGGCATGTATATGAAATATAAATATATAAATACGATTTTGTATCAAAAGTTTTGTAGTCTATGGCAAAACCTGGTTCTGTGGTAGCTAAGTGCAGTCCCTGTAAAGGAATGTTTGTGGCTCATGTAAATGTGTGAATGCATCAACGATTTGAAGTTTTTTGATATATTTGTGATATTTACCTGCCTTGAGCACTGCAATCTCTCGCCCCCTTGGGAAAACAAAATCAGTGGGAATGTTTGTTGTGAAACTCTTTGTCTTCTGTTGCATTTTAAAGTTATTTCCTGTAATTTATTTTCAGTACATGATTAAAAATCAGTTGTGTATATATGAAATGAAATTTGTGCTTATTTTTCAAAAGCTGTTTGAGGATGTATTCTGCTCCATGAACGCTGTCAAATACTTATCCTGACGATGATATGAACAAATTGTCTATTGTACTTCATAGCTTTCTACTGAAGCTGATGTTCCTCTCATGCTTGTCTCTGAAGGATGACATCTGTCTAGCTCCTGTCCCCTCCCTGCCTAGGAGGACTCTGGTATTCTAAAGCTTTGTGACTTGTGGAGTTGTCAGCTTCTGCCCCTCCAGCAGCTGGATCATTCTGAAATCTTGTTCCCAGCTCTGTTTACTCTTGGCTAAGTCAGTACCAGCTAAAAAGTGTGTTCAGGTGTGTGGAGTGTCAAGGCAGCTCTGTAACTAACTGCTGTAGTCTTAGCCAGAAGCGACTGTATGCAACAGCTGGGTTTGCATTCCTGAATGGTTCACAGTTTCCATCAACGTTTGAGCTTCATCAGTCTCCCCTTTCTTGAGTGAGGGAAGTCAGCTGTCGAGGACTAAAGCAATTGCACTGTGACTTTTTGTACCGTACAGAACTGCTGGGGAGTGGTGGTTACCTGCCCTCTGGAGATGAGGGCTCAGCTCCAGGTGAATGATGCTGAAGATGAGGTAGGAATGTTGCATTTTATGGTATCTTCTCTCAAACTGTACAGATTAAATACTGTTATTTAAACTATCTAATGCTTTGGTGATCAGTCTCTTTATGTTAGAAACTAGATTCACTTAGGGGGCTTGGAGGGACATGCTTGACTTTGCTTCTTGCTTGCTTCAGGAAGGTGTGAGTTAGATTTGAGGCTGTGCTGTGCCCTGCAGTGGGGACAGTGAAGTTGGAAGGCTTTAACCAGCCTGCAGCAGAGGACTGAAACAGGGTGTGTAGTGGGAGAGAGAGTTCCTCAACACAGTGCTGAGAAGTTAATGCAAAAAAACTCCTCTCAACTTTGTGGGAGACCAAAGGTAGGAAAAGGGAGGGGCCAAGGTGTGGGAGGAGCAAGTGTGTTAGGGGGAAATTAAGGGGAGAAAAGGGACTGGTGATGTTGCAACAGGCTCCTGCTGTGTATTCTTGTTTGGCCATGTCTTTTCTCCATTAACTCCATTTCTCAATCCCCTTCCTGGGAAGAGAGGACTCTGTGTGATTTAAAAGACACAGAGGTGGCACTGAGGGGACGTGGTTTGGTGCTGACTTGGCACTGTTAATGGTTGGACTTGATGACCTTAGAGGTCTTTTCCAACCTTACTGTTTCTATGTGTGCATGGAGGTTTAAGTGCCAGCCACTGGGGTGGGACCTTGGGTCACAGGGGCTGTGTACGCTTGGGATACAAGTGAACTGTGGAGACTGGAGTGAGCAGAAAGCAAGAGTGAGGTTGTACAAGGAGCATTATCAATCTCAAACCAGAGAAGCCATACGAGGAACAACTCAAACCAGCTTTAGCCAGCAAGTAAGAGAAGGGGCCCAAGAGCCAGGTACTGAAGAAGCCCCAGCTGTGGGCTGGATCTGTATCTAGGTCCACTGTTGCGTCACCCGGGTGTCAACTGAAACCTATTTCTGTGTGTGTGTGTGTGTGTCTCCCTCTACTGGCGGCAACTAGAAACAGGAAGAGGGAACAGGGCTTTTACCAGCGGAATAGATGGGGGTGTAAAGCTACTCTGCTGGTAACTTAAGAAAGGAGCTCCGAAAGCTGTTCCACTTCTGGGCAAACTGATGCTGTGCTAAGGCCTTGCTTCCCCTGTCCTCCCTGAGCAAGAAAACCACCAATTTAACAGAAAAGGCAAGGAGTAGAACATGTTAACTTACCCCATACCAGCAGTACAGCTCTGGCCAACTCCTGCCTCAGAGGATATGCCAGAGCTAGCCAGACAGGTACAGGGAAGATACTGTGGCTGGCAAATGCCACAGGGAGACAGATGGGGTGACTGGGAAGGTGGAACAAACTACAGCATCAGAAGGGGGTGGAGAAGGCAACAAAAGATACCTTGTTCTTTCTGTTACATTTAACTCTGCGTTTCCTGAAGTACTTCTCCAGCTGGCATCAAGACAAAGAGGCACTCACCCTCACAAGTGCCTGCTCAAGTCCCTGGGTTCCTCAGTGATGTGCTTTTTGGCTCCAGAAATGCCTCAACAAGAACCAATCTCTTTTCTGGCTCTTTGTAGGCCACAGGGTTCTCCAGCAGTTGGCTGATCCTTACAGTCAACATGAGGAAACTAAGAAGTGCATCAGGTAGCATGGCAGAGTGATAATGCAGGGGGTGGAGAACAGGGAGGCCTGTGTTTTGGAAACCCACACACACTCTGACTGTCTAATGGGGTTTATGGCTGTGCTAGCCAAGAATGGCAGTGTCTCCAGCCTCCCTGCCACTTACTATCTTGGGTTCAAGTAATATTAGGCACAGGGTATGGTAAAACTTTCTTTTTTTAATTGAAAAAGATGGGCAGGAGGAAAGACATTATTTACACGCGTTCCCAAGTGCAGCTTGACTCAAGAACATACGACCAGCAATACAATAAAAAGTGTGTAGGTCCAAACCACAATTATGGGGGCTACCAAATAGTACGAGGACAACTCCTTGGTAAACGTGGACCTTCAGATAAGATCAGCAACTGCAATGAGAGAAGATGAGAGAAGGTGAGTACGCACCCCAAGGGTGCCAAGAGCCCCAGCCCAGCAGTACAGCACACTTCCTGCTGTTCCCAGGGGAAGGAAAGATGGCTTGGGCTTGGGAATGAGGCATGTGGCCAAAGGAAGCATCTGACAAATCTCTTCCAGCTGCAGCTGGAGGAGGGCACTCACCGTTCATGGGCATCTCGTCTATCTGGGTGGAGTAGTACTGCTCGATGTCTCGCAGGATGCGGATGTCGTCGTTCTTCACGAAGTTAATGGCTACACCCTTTCGGCCGTACCTGCCCGAGCGGCCAATTCTGGGGAGGCAGAAGGCAAGAGAGGATGGAGCCACCTTGGGGAAGGGCAGTCCAGCCATGCTCTCTCTCTCTCTCTCTATGGAGGCCAAGCTTACCTGTGGATGTAGAGCTCTCTGTTGTTGGGCAAGTCGTAGTTAATGATCAGGGACACCTGGGGCACATCCAGGCCTCTAGCCCAAACGTCTGTTGAAATAAGGACCCGGCTGCGAAGAGGAGAGGAGAGTTAGGATGTGGGGATGAGAGCACAGAACCAGCACAGGGCAGCTCCTGCTATTCCGCACTCCTCCCTGCCCACAGCACACTGGCACCATCCATCCTAGCACTGCAAGGGAAGCTATCCCATGCAGCATCACCCAACTTCAGTAAAGACAGGCAGTACCAAGACAGCTTTGATGTTTTGGAAAGAATGTGACACTTCCAAGAGTTTAAAATAAAGAGCTCAGTATTTTGCTTCCTTGACTTATTTTAAATGCATCACCTCCCAACCTCTTCAGCAAAATAAAACAGGATTCAATGCCTAGAAGCATAAGCATCCCTCCTTGGAAGGTGGCAATCTCCCAACCCTGTGACACGACAGGGGATAGATGGGAGTCAGAGCTCTTCCACATTCAAGTTGAACAAGACCTTTTGAGAGGAGAGGGGTTGGGGTTTCTAAGGCCTGTTCCCTTTGGATGCTAGAAGAAATACTGCCCTGACGTGGCAGTGATGTAAAGCAACACTGTTTGTTAAAGGCATTTACCTGGCACCAGATCTGAACTCTTTCATGATGGACTCTCTTTCCTTCTGTGGCATGTCCCCGTGCATGGATGAGACTGTGAAGTTGGCTTCTCTCATCTTCTCTGTCAGCCAGTCTACCTGTACACACAGCCAAGCAGCCTGGCTTAGGTCTTTGCTAAAGACAGCCAAATGTACTAGTTGTGCTTAGAGAGTGTTTGCAGACACATACACTGGTAAGGGCTGAGACACACTTCAACAAGCATTCTGGAGCTAGAGGAGTAAATAATCCTTAAAAAACCATTGGCTCTATGACACAGGGCTCCAAAAGCCCTGAAGGGAAAGGATTTAAGGACATTTCTTCAGAAAGTCTAGTTTTGTTTCAGAGATTATAAGCAATTGGAAGAATAAACATGTTCTTACCCAATCAATTCTACTTCTCTAAAAGGGCAACTCCTGCACCTCTCTACTGCCTATAACCACACATGGCACATCCCAAAATGTTAAAATGGTTACCCTCTGTTCTTACTAAGCTATTCCCAAAGGGGGAAACAACCAGACCTCTTAACTGGGTTTGTGCCAGTATTCTCTGAGTCACCTTCAGAAAGCAGTATGCCCCTGTGATGGTTGCTGTACCTTTCTCTTGGTGTTGCAGAAGATGACAGCCTGGGTGATGGTGAGTGTGTCGTAGAGGTCACACAAGGTGTCAAACTTCCATTCTTCCCTCTCCACAGCCACAAAAAACTGCTTGATTCCTTCGAGGGTCAGCTCATCACTGCAGGGAAGAACAACAGCTGTACCACACCACGAGTAAGCAAAGACCTACAATGCAGTTAGAAGGACTAGGTGTAATTCAGCAGAGAGATCTCACCTCTGCCCTGGGGGTTCCTGGGTCTACACTCAAGTCCAAGTTGTTCTAGCAAGTCCCTAGAGAAGTCTGCTCAAGAAGGGCTTTGAATGTGACCCATGCAACAGACTAGAACTGTGGCACACTCTCTGCTCTAGACAGCTTCAAAGGGACACATTTCTCATTCCAAGAGAGACTGAAAAAAGGTAAATTGGGGCAGTGTGAGACATCAGGCAGGAGGGAGGCTCCTAACAGGCTGCCTCCACTTACTCCCCTTGACTCCTGCTGAGTTCCAGGGCCTGAGGACCTGTGACACCAGCAGAGATATGCTGTACCTCCAAGGCATTCAGGATCAGTCAGCCAAAGGCTCTTTTTGGCCTGCTATAAAACGGCAAATCCTCTGGAGGAGCACAGGAACTGGGCAGGTGTCAGATGGATTTCCAGGAGAAGAGACTGCTATATTGCTATACATGGGGAGGGTGAAGGGGTAGGGAGCAGCCAAGCTGAGCAGCAGCAAACACAACTGGACAAGGATAAAGTCAGAAAGAAGAGCCTCAGACCCTCCTGGAAAACAGGACATGAGGATGTGGGCAAACACCAACGATGAGAAGGAATGAGAGAGAGACTCTACATGTTTAAACCAGTTAATACTGTGAACTGCCAAGGGCTGGAGCAACTCAACAAGCTCCTGTTCATCCCAAGGGAACTCACTCACCGTTTCACCAGGATGCGGATGGGATCTGTCATGAACTTGTTGGTCATCTCCAGGATTTCATGGGGCAAAGTGGCACTGATCAGAACCACCTGTGTGGCTGGGGGCAAGTATCTGTACACATCATAGATCTGCTCCTTAAAACCTGAAAAACAAATGAAGCAGCACAGAAGAGTTTGCACATCTTTGTCCCAAACATCCTGCTCATTCACAATTTGATCTGGAATTCAGTGTTGGGCCTAGGCTATGAGATAACATTTAACAACTGGACCAGTAACTCAAAGCCAGTGTCATAGATTTCTCAGCTCTTTTTCATTGCCCTGGGTCCACAGGGCACACCAGTGAACTATGAAAGGCTGTGCTTAAGAATTTCTAACTGTTGAAAAAGACACTACAACCAAACTGTAGTAAGGCATCCTAAGTAGTTTAACCTGTTACAGCCTATCATTAACCACAGTCAACTAACTTTGGCAAAACTGACTGTTTTTAGAAGGAAGATTGCCAGCTGGGATACCCTGGAATCTCAAAGAAGTGAGGAAAAGAGGTAAAAGGCAGACAAATATTTTTACCTTTGTTGAGCATTTCATCTGCTTCATCCAAAACCAGCATTTTGATGGCACGAGTCCTTAAACTTCGACGTCGAATCATATCTGTAAGATTTCACTCTGTAAGATGAAAAGGCTCTCAAAGCAAGCGAGCCTACACTGCTTTCAGGCCATCCTGGTGGAGGAGGCACTGCTGTTTTGTGACAGAAGGAATACCCAAGGGTGACAGCATGCCCTCTGCATCTTGACTTGGAAGCTCTGAGAGTCCCAGCTGTGCAATGCTAGGAGAGGAGCCCCAGTCTCCCACGGGAACGGGGGGTGGGTGTGAGAAATGCAAAATGCTGCATGAACTTTCAGCCATAGATTGGGGCAAGCCCCAACCTCTTTTAGAAGAGCACATGGCTTTATGTAATCCCTTAGCACTGCAGCAGAAAAGGATTTGCTATTAGTGTGCTGTTCAAAGCCAGCCCAGTTTGGCAGCTGCTCATTTTTTGGTGTTTTCTGCAGACCTAACTTCACCGTTCAGGGAGACCCAGCTCCTGTCTCCTCTGAGTCTCTGAAGTATTTCCTAGAATTGTACTATTTTCTCCTCAAAAAACACTTTGGTCCCCTGCCACCATAAAAAGAAACACCTCAGCAATGATAAAAACAGAAAATCCACATACTATCCCCACTGATTTCTCTCTAATCTTTTCCAGAAACTTCAAGGGCAAGTTGTTACCTTGTTGCACTTCATATCAACATTACATTAATGGTATCACAACAAATGTGACTTTCATGCTATTCCAAATCTAAGCTGCAGAAGGGTCTCCTGGCTCAGCTCAACTCTGAAGCTGGAGGTGATGCAGCCTCCCTCATCTCCTTACCAAACACACGGCCTGGAGTGCCAGCAACAACATGCTGCCCGTAGTCCAGTTTTCGGATATCTTCACCCACGTTGGTCCCTCCGATGCAGGCATGACACTGGACATTCATGTAGTCTCCCAGAGCAAGAAGCCCCTGTGGTGATACACAGGAATGGGTTACTTAGCTGAGCTCTCACCAAGTCTGCATTTGGGCAGGGATGCAGGTCTGTGCAGCCATGCAGTGAGGGGTTTTAAAGAGATGTAAGCACAAGCGGTTAAGAGGGATTTCTGGGAGGCTTACCCAAACCTCCTCAACAGCACACTTCTGAACACTGGCAACTTGGTTCATCAGGGATCACAACTGCATTAAAAGTGCTGTCCTTAAAAATTCAGCTAGAAATGTGTAAAACCTTAAGACTGCTAACCAGCATGGCCATGTAATCAAGAACGGATATAATGCAAGCGAGCAAAATCAGCTTTAGGAGCAGAAAGAGAAAGCAGAAGCTGTGCTTTGAGCTCTGCTGGGGAAGAGCCAAGAAGCAGCCCCAGGCAGACAGCAATTTCAACCCTCCTACCTTCTGAATCTGTACAGCCAACTCCCGAGTGGGTGCCAAGATCAACGCCTGGGTCTCACGAACCTGATGAAAACAGGAGATCACCCCGCAGTTAATCACAGGGCAGACAGCTGAAGGACTGATCACCCAACTGGTGCTAAAACCTTAGTGGTTGCAAGGGTCAATACACCTAGAAAGCTTCTCTCACACAGAGAACATACACAGTAACAGCCTCTTAAATGAGTTTCTTCAGACAAGACAGACCTTCAGCAATTCATTTCTCACTCCAACCTCATTTCTGCAAACAATCCCAAGTGCACTTTTCTTGCAAAAGGAAAGAAACAAATTTACAACACTTTTATGTTCAGTTCAGACAAAAACTTTGCACTGCACAAGGATTCCAAGATGATGTTCTAAAGTCCCACATGTTTCACATCTGAAAAAACATTAGGAGCACTTTACAGAAATGACATTTTCATTTAGGCCATGCAACACTTCTTTTTATGTCCCCAGGCAGTGACAGGTGAGTAACAACCTCAGCTTTATTTGGGAGGGCACCAGCCCACAGAAAATCATTTTCTTCAACAGCATCCACACACTCAAGTTATACTTTAAAAAAACCAACTGGATTGACATGACAGCCCTGGTTAGAACAAAAGCAAACCCTGGTCAATGAAAAGTTTAGGCTTGATTCTGTGTGACGTATGCCAACTGTTTAGACAGGTTGCTGAAGCAGTCAGGACTGCTTGAGGACAATTCTTCCTGCTGAGAGATTAATCTGGCCCTCTAATAAATCAAAGAGGTCAACTCTTAAAGGCAGCTTTATCATTACAAGACTTTACCTGAACTTATTTTGCCAGAGTGGGTTCAACAGTGAAATTGTTTCTGGTGAGGTTTTCAGTCAGAAACAGACCTGTCTGAGGTTCACTGCCCATAATTACAAGCTTTCAATATAAAGCTTCATTTATTCACTCTAAAAATCAAGGCTTTATGCCAATTGAGTTAAAAACAATTTTTAGCATGTGCTATGAAATTACCTGTATGTCCAGGCATTGCAGAACAGAGATGGAGAATGTTGCTGTCTTCCCTGTTCCTGACTGTGACCTGAGAAACAGAGACTCAGTGAACACTCTGGATGTCTGGACAAACAACATAGGCAATTGCAATGTATTCTACCCCTGCTCTTTGCCACTCCTTCACTGCCAACTAGTACTGCCAACAGTGTATCTGACAAAGTTCTGTTATGACCACAGGGTGATCTGCAGACAAGCAGCTCAGAGAACTGCAGTATCTAGTGAAAGGTGTCCCTGCCCACGTAGGGAGGCTGGAACTAGATGATCTTCAAGGTCACTTCAGCCCAAACCATTCTATGATTATTTTCAGTGGGATGTATACCCTTTTCTGTCTCTAAAGCCATTAAACATTTTCTTCTGCTTACTTTTCCCTTTGTTTGAGACTGCAGTTGTCTCTACACTTCTCTGACTTTGCTGGACAGGAGTCTCAGCGCCCTGTCCCCTGAGGACAGGCAATATCTGGGCTGAACCTTTAACATGATGGCATACTTCAACCCTAATAAAATGCAACACTAACAGCTATCGGGATCTCAGCTTATGTGCAAGTGTGCCCATTTCACCCCCTATGATGTAATCTCCCTAATCCCGCCCCGAAGCAGCCCAGCACCGCAGATGACATATCTCACTTCCAGCCGAAAGGCAGCGAGTGTGACCCACACCCCTCGGCCCAGGCCTCACAGCCCCCCTCCAGTGGCCCCACTTACTGGGCGATCACGTCTCTCCCCTTGATGATCTGCTTGATGGCTCTCTGCTGGATGGCCGAGGGCTTCTCAAAGCCTGCGGAGGCAGCCGTTACCATTACCGTTACCGTCCTGTGCGGCGGGGCAGGCCCAAAATCGCACAGGCCGCGGCTCCGCGCGCAGGCGCCGTCTCACACCCGGCCGCCACCGAACAACCATCCCTCGATCCCCGCTCCCTCACCGCCGTTTCCGTTCCCTCGCCCCCGTCTCCCTTCCCTGCCCCCCTCGTCGCCGCACCGCCGCGTACCGTAGGCGTAGATGCCGCGCAGCAGGTCCTCCCGCAGCCCCATGGTGTCGAAGGTGGGAGTCACATCCACCTCCTCGCTCGTCTCGAACTCCACCTTCGTCATGTCTTCCTCCTTCATCAGCCGCTTCCGCGCCGAACCGGTCGTTCCGCCAGATCCCGCCGACCCAGACATGGCTGAGGCCTTCCCGCCACTCTCCCCCTCACCGCACCGGAACGACAGACCCAAAGGCCGCGGCGCTGCGCATGCGCCGGAACGCGTGCGGAGGACGTGCGCGTGCGCCGGGAAAAGAGGGCGGGAGGAGCGGGCGGGGAGTGCGCATGCGCGGGCGGTGAGGTGAGTGAGGGGCGCGGCCTAGGCCTTAGTTACCGCAGGCCATTGGAACCCCTCGGTGGTCTCCAGGGCTTGTGCCGCAGGTGCGTGCGTGTGTGGAGCGTCAGCGGCTGCCCTCCAGCGCGGCATGCGGGCCGGAGACCATCCACCTCTCTTGGCAGGGCCTCTTCGCCTCTTGTGAGGCGGTAAGTCCCTCTGGAAACACCTTGAAGAGGGAGGTGGAGGTTGCCCGAGTGGAACGCAGGTTCAGTTCCCTCCGTCAGTTCTTGATGGGGTGAATGGGCTCTCATCTCTGGTTTCACAGTGATGTGTCCTTTTTGGAAAAGTAGAAGTGCTCATACCTATTTCTCTTGCCCATGTGAAAGCTAAGTGTCCAGAGCCAGGAATGCCCTGGCAATTTGCAGGGGGACAATGGGCTGGCTCTCAGCCCCTTATCACCTTTTCTGCAAGCCGAGAAGTGTCAAATGGCCGCTAGTTTGCAAACCTGAGCTCAAATGAGGCAGTTGCACTAGATGCAGAGGTTTTTGACAGAAAACAGAGGAGGACTCATGTTGGTCTGCCTTTCTTCAGCGGATGCCCTCTCCATTTCTCTGTCCATGTCACACAAGCAGTTCAGATCCAGTTTTCACAGACCTCTATCTAGGGGTTTGCTTTTTAGGCAGAGGGTTTGGATGGGGGCATGCTGCACACCCTTACCCTCCATTCCCATCTGGGACTTCATCAGGATTTATATCTTCTAGCTTTTACTTTTTTTGATCCTTGAACAGAAGGCAGATCTAGCCCTCCTCCTGCCATGGGTACCTTGGATACTTGGCTGATCTCAGAACACACCCTTAAACTTCAGTGGGAAAAGGGTGTCCTCTGCTTGGCAGAATGCTCTTTTTAGAATGGCTGGTGTGTGCTGTGTTTTCATCTGGAAGCCTGACCTAGCCTGCAGCTCCTTTCAGTGTCAGAAGCTGTCACTTCTGTGCCAGTTTTGCTATGCTGACTTGCCTCTGCTGCTTTTTCCCTCAGCCCCAGAGGAGAGCACACAGGGAAGCAATCCATCCTTCCAGCCTAGCTGCTCGGGCTCACATCTCTTCTCCGACATCAGCAATGGCACTGGGTTTGCCACACCTGAATTTGTCATTGCCTTCTGAGCCTTGGAAGAACTATGAGGAGATCCTCAAGGTCTCTGGTGCTACCTTGAGCAGTGGTAGTGGGTGAAGTGAGCAGCAAGGCATTCCAGCAAGGAGCTGCCTGGGGTGGAAGAAGCACTTGCAGTCAGGTTCATGGTGAGGTGGCAGGATTTAGCCACCCCCAGTGCTGGGGAAGATCTGGGGTGGATGTGATCTATGAGATGGAGGGAGATCTCTGAAAGACTGGAGGGTGGTCAGGTGGTGTAACCACAGAAGTCCTGTTGGCACTGTTGGAAGAGGGAGAAAGTGATTTCAGCCTGTGCTGTCCTTGCAGAGGCTGCGTAGCAGCAAAGAGGAGCAGGTGAGCCTCACAGAGCCGCCTGCAGCTTCAGATCACACCAGGAGTGGGCTTCAGCATGCAGCTGTTGCCTCATACAGATACAAACTGCAATGCCTTAGGTAAGGGTGCAGCTCCCTGTGAGGAGAGCCATTCTGTGGGGTGAATGAGCTGTGTCTTAATGCCCTGCTCACTGTGCCTGCAGCATCCGGGTGAGGCGGGTTGCCAGGGAGAGGGACGAGGCAAGGCTGGACTTGGAGACCGCGGAGAGGCGCTGCCTGCAGCTTGGCAGGGAGCTGGACGAGCAGTACACGGCTCTCAAGCACACCCGGAGCAAGCTCAAGTAGGAGGGGTCCTTTTGGTGGGGGAGGGAAAAGAGTTTTCTCTGGGTGCCCACAGCTTCTCCTTCTTGTCCCAGTCTCCCTTTATGAATCTCCCACTTGTTTCGCCATTGTGTCGTGAGAGGGAAGTCCCTGACAACCCCCTCCCTACTTTACAGTCCCAGCATCCCCCAATCAAGCTCACATCTGCTCAAGCTGACATCTCCTGTAGAGAGGGGGTGTCTGGACCTTGTGGCCGTCTAAGAACATGCTCTGGGTGTCTTAACCATGTTTTTGTTCCCCCCCAGGGATTTTCAGGCAGAAATAGAGGCAAAAGACATGCTTTTGCAGGAAGCAGTCAGTCAGCGAGCAAAGCTGGAGGCTGATGCACAGTTCCACCATGGCAGGGAGGCCAGCCTGCAAAGGAGACTGAACCACACAGTGAAAGTAAGTAAAACTGACCTGGGTGAAACCTCTTCACTTCTCCAGAGGAGGCAAAGCAGAGGTGGTGAGAAAGATGGATGCTTTGAGTTGCTGTTGCTGGGGAGCACAGGGGTTCGATGCAGAAAAGTCATCATCCACATGTGCCAGCTGTTTACCTGTCCTGCCATCTGAGGACCCACAACATCAACATCATCTTCTCCCTTTTGTCTGCAGGAGAACACACAGCTGCAGAACAAGGTGACAGAGATGGCTGAGAAACTGGCAGCCTCTGAGAAGCTGGTGTTGGAGCTGCAGAAAAAACTCAACCATGTTTTGAAGGACAAGGTAGCCTTTCTTCCTTTGTTGCAGTTAAATAGGAACTTTTCAGGAACTCACCAAAAGATTGAGCCTTTGCTATGGCATCTTGCATATTTGGGGTCAGTTGTTAGGGTCTCCACCTCTTTGAACTCTCCTGCACATTAGTGACAACCTGAAAAGAAAAAATATTGGCATTTAGTTTAGGCCTTTTTAAGGTTGGGGGGAAAAAAAAAAAGGGTGAGGAATTTGATAGAAAATTCTGTAAATTCACTATAGAGTTTGGTTGGCAGACCACAAAAGCTTTCTTTTTCACAAGTATTGAAATAAAAGAGTGAGTGTCTTCCACTCCAGCAAGCTGTCTGAAGAAATGGATCTGGGGAAAGAAGTGAGTCTGTGATCTTGCTGGCCAGTTTGGGAAGGCTAGCCTGCCTGGGGTTTGGTGTCTCACATGTGAAATAAAACATGGTTTTTCTCCTCTTCCTACATCTGACCTCTTCTATTGAATCTATGGGTGTATCACCATGACTCAGGTCATTTAGTAGAGCTTTTGGCTCTCCATTTGGAGAAGTGATAATGTCCTTGGTGAGAAGTGTTTCTCTGTGCTTGTGCAGCTGGGCCGGGTGGAGCCCCACAGCCTGGAGCTGCAGAAGCAGAGCGAGTGCTTTGCAGACATTGTCCTGGAGTATGAGCGGCAGTGCCAGGTACCGGGGCGGGGAGGGGTGGGTAAAGGGGGGAGGCGTGCCCTCTGTGGGTTGGTTCCCTGACTGGGATACTGACAGGGAGGAGCAGGGATGAGTCATAAATTCCTCCCTTCCTGCTGCTTTGCAGCCACGGGCTGTTTTGTTTGGGAACCATGTGGTTCTGTGTACATGGACAGACCATTCTGGGCTCTGTTGCATTTCTTCTCCAACGTAAAGAGAAAGCTGTTCTCCTTCTTTGGAAAGCGTATTATCAGCTAAATTTGTCTTATCTTTCTCCCTTCCTCCTTCTTGCCCCCCCTTAAACAACCCCTACAAAACTTGTTGCTGCTGGACTCTGCTAGAGAGTCAAGGTGAGCCTGACCAGCTACCTGGGGGGTGTGTGTGTGTGGTCCAGGCATTGGTGTTATGTGTGCTGTGCCTCCTGCAGGCTGCTTTGTTCCTGCTTAGAGCTTTGGGCTCTCTGAGACATGAGCACAGGCTCTGTTTCCCTTCTCTCATTTTTAAGTGGCTTGTGTTACCTTGCATGTTGTGAGTTGCTGAGTGCTCTGTGCCTTGACTCCCGAGTCCTGTGCTTATTGCATTGCCCCTTTGTTTCCAAGTGAGGATCACCAGTGATTAGAGACAGTAACTTACCCAATCCCCCTAGCAGGGGCTGAAATCTGCATTTTCAGCAAAGCCATCTCATGGATGCATCAGGCAGCCCCTCTTGGAAGCTGTAATTAAAGATAATTACAAAGCACCATCCAGCTCAGCATTGCTCCAGGTGGCACCAGAGGATTGAAGATGCTCAGTGCTGCAAATTGCTCCTCCCATTGAGCAGCCCCAGAGTTCTGTGAGAATGCTGCTGGTTAAGCCTTCAACCTCCACCTGCCCCTGTGAAGGCACCCACTTGGGTTTATCCTTCACCCTTGTGAATGCTGTCAGCCCCTCATCTTCTGCTCTCCTGTTTAGAAGAGAGACTCTTCCAAAATCTCTCGTCCCTGCTTTTTTGGGAAGGAAGAAAACACCTGTCTTGTTCTCTGCTGTCCACACTGTGAGAGACCCTCAGTACAATGTGGCTGCTGGGAGCTATGGGTGCTCATCCCTCTGCAGCCTGGGGTTGCTCCATAGCTGCATGGTGACCAGTCTCTGCTTCAGGTGCTGTGGGACCAGAATGGGGTGCTGCAAAGGGAGTTGGAAAGGCTACACCTGCAGCTAAAGGAGAGCAAGCTGGACCAGGAGGGAGAAGAGCTGAGGACCCAGCACCAGGACAGAGGGAGCCTGAGGTCTGGCACCATTCTTGTTCTGGGGCTGAGTGGGAGTCTAGGGGTGCATCTCCTGCTCATACCAGAGTAGGTTGGGCTGATTTCTCACAAGGCTAGATGGAGAGCTGCTTTAATTTGGAAGAAAATCTGAGCAGCATTGCAGGGCTGCAGCTCTTTGAAGGGAGATTTCTAAACTCCCCTTACAAGAGTGCTTTTATTTCAAGACTTTTGTTTCCCTGCATGTTCTACAAGCTTGTGTCAGAGGCAGCAGCCAGCCCAGCAATCATTGTAAGAGTGAGAGAAATAAGAGCTTTCATCAGTGTTTTCTTATGACTCTCCCTCTCTTGGTTTTCAGCAAATCTCTCTGCTTGCTAGATCATCATAGCTTGCTGTCCTAAAAGCAGCCCAAAAAGTGCCTGAATTTGTTCTTGATATCCAACCCAGACTGGCTTGTGGGGGAGCAAGACTGTCACTAAATGGCTGTTCATCTTCCCTTCTTGTGCTTTTGGTGCCAGATCTGCAGCCTCCCTGGGGAGAAGAGACCAGAGAGGAGTTGGACAGGAAACTGTTTCCTGTCCATGCCTGCCCCCTCCTGCTTCCCAGCACACCCCACTACCATCCCCAGATTTTTATCCTGCCTCTTCCCTACTCTGCCTCCCTTCAGGAGCAGAGTCTCCTTTGGCAACTTGTGAGTGGAAGATTTTCCTAAGTCATTATCCCTGTTTTAGGGCTGATGTGGGAGAAAGGAGATGACTTGGCTAAAGTCTGAGGCCTTGTGCTCACCACCTGGTTATCCTGTAATGAAGTCTCAGTGTGTCTTGATGAGCCAAATCACTTTGTTTCCACTCCTTGGCAGCCTTGCAAAAATAATTTCAGCCAGCTGGAAGTCCCACAAGTTCAGGGGCTGATGTGATTTGTCCTTACTCCCCTTTATTTCTCTTCCATTGAAGACCTGCTCCTTCTCTACTAATGTCTCTTGATTTTCCCCACATGCTTTGTGTCAGTTATTAGATGGTGTTCCTCAGATTTCTTTAGTTCTTGCTGTCCTTGCAAACTGAATGGGAATAGAGCAGGGAGGCAGTGAAGAATGGCAAGAGCAAACTGGACTTTTGCATGGTTTTCTCACTCTGCTCTCTTCCCCCTGCAGGAGAGACCTGAGGCAGCTGCTGGAGGAGAACAGCTTGCTGAAAAGTCAACTTGAGAGACTCCAGCAGGAGCTGAAGCTAGTAAAGAAGGGCAGTGAATGCTTTGAGTAAGACAGTAGCCTGCTCTGGGAGTTTGGCAAAGGGGTGGGCAGCTAATACTTGTAAAAGGAACAGCATTTACCAGATTTCAGCTGGCTCAACCTGCCTTCTGTGCTCTCTGTTCTGAAGAAGCCAGTACTCCTACACCCTTTGCTCCTCACAAAAGCAGCCATCCCAGTGCTGGGATGGGCTTGGCCAGCCAAAGGCTTGGGCAGGCCAGAACACAGGGTCCTGAGCTGGATTTAGGGAAGGCTGTGGGGTTGGGTGTGTGAGGGAGGAGAGGATGGACTTCTTTGCCAAGCAAACCCTTTGGCCAGTGGCCTGCCACTGCCTTAGGTAGCTTGAGAAAGGTACTGGGGTCACTCACTGAACCATAAATCCAAGGAGATGGTCCCAAAGTCTTTTAAGCTGGCTCTCCTGCTGTTCTTCATCTCCTGACTTTTGGGCCTCTGGTAGTGTTGCAAGGAATTTGGATGTCTCCAGCTGTCTGCTCTGGGCTGTGCTGAGTCACCTCTTGGGGCAGAGACACACCTGACCCACTGCTGAATGAATCTGCAGGCCAAATCCAGATGTGTGGCTCCCTGAAGTGGGGCCCTTCTCTAGGAGACCATGGTTTGCTGCTTTCTGGGCTGAAGCTGATGGTGTCCCTCTCCCCAGCAGGGAACATGGGAGTGATTTGGGCAGAGCAAAGGTGGAGGAGCTGGCTGAAGCAACAGAGTTCTCAGCAGTGGTAAGAAGCTGTTAACACTAACTGACAGGCTCTTGGCTGAAGGATTTAGGACAAAAACTGCACATGCTTATAGAGAAGAGGAAAGTTTGTTTCAAACATTCAAACCCAGTTTTGCATTGAAGAATTAGCTCCATTTTAGAGCCTGTTCCTTGGATTCCTTGACTAGGAACAATAACCTGCTGCCACAAACCTGCTGCTCATTGTCTGCTCTTCCTCCTAAGGCTGTGTTGGTTGCCTGTTTTCCTGGGAGGCTAGCAGAGGAATGGGGTGCAGAGTGTGTTGCCACCCTGCTCTTAGATACAGGCTTTCTGCTGACATGTTATCTGTGCTGTAGTCTGGTCAGAATACAGGCCAGAAGCTGCACCTGGCTCAGCAGTACTTCTGGGGACAGTGTCCCAGGAGCAGTGTCTGGGGGATGGTGCCCTTCAGGGTCAGTGAAGGCTGCTCTTAGTAGCCCTGGCTCTGCTCTTTTCTCTGGAACCTTCACACATGCACATGGACACATTTCCATTCTTACTCTGTTCTTACCAATCTTAAGATGTCTGCTGCACATCTGTACAGCTGCTTCTCACCCTCACTAGTGACCTTCTCCAGGGCTATCACCTGTCTGGGTTTTCTTACCTGAGAATACTGTCCTTGAACTCAGCTTCTGGGCTTGGGTCATGGTGGGAAATGAGGGCACTTGTCCCAGGTGCCTGCAAGCCCCTGCAGTGACCAGTATTCCCAAGTGGGAACCCCTGTGGGGACACTGTGGGACAGGTGAGGTCTCTGTTGCCTCTCTTCCCATCCCAAGCCTCTGTATGTGAATTGTTTTCCAGAGTGAAAAGAGCAAGGGGGAGGTGTCCTACCTGAAGGTCAAGGTGCCTCAGCTGGCTTGTGAACTCCCTGAGCTGCAGAGCCAGAGGCTTGCAGAGGCTGAGTGGCTGCGAGGAGCAGAGGTGGCCAAGAGGCTGGAGCACCACCAGCAGCATGCAGCTTGTTGGATGCAGATGCAGCAGCTCCAACAGCAGCTGAAGGCCTCACAGGAGAAGGTGGGTGTCATTCAGTTGGTAGCAGGGTGGCAGGCTGCTGAGTGGTCTCTGGGATGTTGGTATTGCCCTGCTTGGGGCTGTATTGGGACACCTTACCCCAGCACAAAAGACTGTCCTCTTCCTGTCTGTGGGGTACAAAGAACTCGCCTTCCTGCTCAGGTATGTCTGAAGGCAATTCAGGTGCAGCTTGGGGCAGGTTCTTCCTCATAGCTGCCCCAGTGATGTCCCTTCTGTCCTTGTCCTGTGTGGGCTGGCTGGCCAGAAGAGGTGGAGGCTGAGTTTGGGTGGCTCACACAGGAGTGCCAGGAGCTGTGGTTACCCAGGGCTCAGCTGACAGAGGAGTGGCAGGATCAGGTAGGGGCTAGGCAGGGATGACAGGCAGGCTATGTCTGATGGGAGGGAAATGAGGTGCTCAGAGCAGGGGAACAAGGACCACTAGGATAAAGGAAAGCTAATGTGAGAAACCTTCAAATGTATAGCCCTGTCCTGACTTCTGCTGTAGGGACAGGCTCAGGATCTGGCTTCCCAGAGTACAGCTTGCCAATGCCAGCCAACCCTAGGTAGCCCAAGTACAAAGCTGGACCAGATCTGCTGCCTTAGTACTAGGTTTGCCCTTTTCTGGTGAAAAATCTTCCCTTTTCTTGCTGCTCAGCGAGGGAAGCATCTCTCAGCAAGAGGGTCCCTGTTTTTCCTGCAGCAATCAGTGGTCTCCATCCCTGCCTTTGTAGGCTGCCCAGCAAGCACCACTCCTAATGGTCCTGCTACTCTGCCGTGGCTGTGCTGGCATGAGAGCTGAGGCAGGGGCTGAGGGTGCTTCCTAACCTCTCCCCTCACCTGCAGCACACCCTGGGCCTGTCCCATTGCTGGCACAAAGCTGTAACCAGCTATGGGCCTTTCTGTGTTACAGCTCTTGGAAGCCAAAGCAAGCCTGAGCCTGGCCCAGACTCAGCATGCTCTGCAGTTGCAGGAGGCCACGGCCCAGCTGTACAACACAGTGCCAAAGAAACAGTTTGAGCAGCTACAAACCAGCTTGAGAGAGGAACAGTGCAAAGCTCAGCAGCTCCAGGAAGACCTTCACCAGCAGGCAGAGCAGACATGCAGGCAGCTGGTCAGGACCCAGGTAAGCAGGGAATTGCAGGAACTCAGTCAAGGGTACTGAGGAGGGAGCACTGCCAGCCTGGAAGGCAGCTGTGGTTAAGGCCACCAGAGGTCTGGGTGGAAGATGCTATCTATCAAGAGCCCAAGTGCAAAATGCACTTGGATCTTCAAACTCAGCTGCAATTTTCATTCCTCATGAACCCAGTCACCACCCTGCACTGACAGGAGCTCCCCCAGTTCTAATACACCTACTCTAGACCAGACACCTTGTGCCTAGAGTTACCCAGGGAGACAGCTCTGTGGTGGCTCCAGCTGGGGAAAGAAAGTTTGAGCCCTCTATGTGTAGACAGTCTGCACAGTGGGATGGTTTTACCTCTAGGGCATTGGGCAACAAGGTGTTGGGCTTTAGGGAGTTTGTCCTTTGTTTCAGGACACTGTGATGCAATTGAACTAACCTGGGCAAAGATGGAGCAAATGGTAACCTAAGGAATTAAAAAGAGCAGACACAAAGGTGAGTGCTGGCACAAGCCAACATCAGGCTCTGCTGCCCACTGCAGGGAGAACATGAACATCTGCTGCAGGCAGCTGTGGAGCAGGCAGAGGGGCTGGAACGTAACCTGAGGAGTGCTGAAGCTGTGCTGGCAGAGAGGGTGGCTCAGCTTGGAGAGGCCAAGGTGAGTGCAAGAGAGGTTAGTGCTGCATGTCCCTGCATGGCTGGGACACCTGCACAGGGATGCTGAACCTTAAGCCTCCTGGTCCCTGCTGTAGGCCCAACTCTCCAGGAATAAACTGCTGATTGAAGACCTTCATGAGGAGAAGAGGGGGTTTGCAATGGCCCTGCAGGCAGCTGAGCTGAAGCAGAAGAGCACTGAGGAGAGGAATCAGCTGTTGGAGGAGCAAGCCTCAGCTCTGAAGCAGCTCATTGGAAAAATCACCCCAGCATCCCTGAGTGAGTGATGGGGCACTCACTGTGGAAGCCCTGGTCCTGGTCAGGGTTTGGCAGGTATGGAAGGGGAAGGTTAGGAAATCTGCCTCATCCTCCCTGGGCTTGCTAGGATTCTCCTGAGTAGAAAGTAGAAAACAGAAAAAAAAGACAGTCCTTAACTGGTCCTGTGGCTAGCTGACTTCTCCCAGTGAAAGCACAGCTTTGGTGCCTTTTTCAACAGCAGAGTGTGCTGCTGTAAGTCAGCTCTGTCCCACAGGAGCTGCCTACACTCCAGCAGTGTTAGATGGTGGTGTGGATGCTCCCTCTCTGTGGAGGGCTGCTGCTGGGGTCATGTTGTTCCAGCTGGAAAGCCAGGGCAGAAGGGCTTACAGGTTCTTGTGTCTGGCTGGCTGAACTTTTATTTCTTACAGATCCCCTTGGGCTCTAGGAGTCTCTGGCCCTCCTGAAGCCTGCCCTAGGCTCTAAATCAACCTGGTGCTGGATTGTTGCCTCTGCAGTGAGCAGGACAGAGGGAAGATCCTTCTTTCAGTTTGAGCCTCCAAGGCTTGGGGCAGAGTTGGTAACCCCTACTCAGCACTGCACTTCTTCAAAGGAGACCAGGAGACGTGGTAAGTGAATTGTGTCATCTTGCCTCGTTGACCTTCACACACTGGCAGTGAGTACAGCTCACGCCAAAATAAGTTGTCTGAAAGACCATGAAGCCAAGTAGTCACATCAGCAAACACCAACTGTATTGGTCTGCACAGGGTGTCACCCTCTGTCTGGAGGATGTATCATTACCAGCATCCCTGTCTTGCTCTGTGCAAAGCAGAAGGTACTTACATGGGGGTTGTAGCTGCCCCTAGGCATGGAAAGACTCCTGGGATTTTGGGGGCTATGGAGACTACTGTACAGGCTTAAAAATAGCTAGAGCTGTTGTTGGTTCAAGAACAAAGGGGGAATAAACTGACTGTGATTGCTGCCTTTGGCTCAGCCTGCCAGGGCAGAGGGGTTCCCTGGCCCTGGGACAGTGCCAGCAGGTGGCTGGAGGCTGTTCTTGAAGAGGCCTTTTTGGTCTAGGCATGCTTTTTCTGCACAGGTGGATGACAGCTGAGACTCTATTTGCCTTGGGGGCAGCCTCAATTTACAAGGATGAAGGAAGCCTCACAGAGGGTGTGGGCTAGTTCAGGGAGGTTCCTTGGGGCTGGGAGAGCAATGGAGGAATGTCCCAGGCATTTATCCTGCTCCTGTATTCTTCACAAGTATTTGCTTTTGGGCTCCTGTCAGAGATGGGGTCTGGGCATGTCTCTAGTCTTACCTAAGGCCTGCATTTTTGGAATTCTCTCAGCCACTTCTTGAGAATGAGCAGCAACATGAGGAAAGTCAGACAGGGAGAGCAGCTCTTCAGCCTTGTTCTGGTTTCATGCTAACTGGAATCCTTAAGACCCTCTGCTTCCTTCCTCACCTCTACTCCAAATAGTCCTTAGGCCCTGCCAGACCAGGAGCCTCATCAGAGGGACAAAGGCACAGCCTGAGTGTGCTGGGAGAACCCTTGGCCAGACCTGTGACTCAGACTGCAGTGGTCATTTACTCAGCACCTTAAGAAACAACACTCATAGGCCTCTGATGGGAGAAGAGGCTTCATGTTTAATCCTAGAAAGAAACCTGTGCAACCTCATCTGACACTTGGAAGTAGCTTGACTGAGATGTCCAGGGCAGAGTATTCAAACAAACACAACATTAACTCTTGAAAGACATTAAAGGCTGAAGCAGTTCTTCATTTTGCAGCCCTGGAGCTCTCCTGGCTTCCAAAGCCCAGCCAACTGGCATCTTCCCCCCACATGCATGGTGGGAATAAAGGACTGCTCCAAACAAAAATGCATTCACAAAACCTACTTGTAGCTGTGGACAACATTCCCCCCACCCTCAGATACCACCCCCCAAGTATGTTGTATTCCCAGGATCACCATGTTACCAGTGTCCATCCATTAGTCATGAAGAGCTGGCCAGTGTGGCTTCATACTTTAGATGAACTTGGGGCTGATCTTCATCTTGGGTGTTGGAAGAGGAGTAGCAGGGTGCCCAGAGTGGAAGTGCTGAGGTGTCTGAAGTCCTGCACACACCAGAGTTCAGTCCTTGTTGTGGGCATGCCACTAGGCAAGAGTTGTCCCTTCTTGTCCTGCATGCCTATGACAGAATGTGCTCCAGGACTCCTTGTCTGATTAGCTGCTCACATTTCCAGCGGGGTAGAAAGTGCTGCACAGAAACAGACAAACAGCCTTGAAACACAGCCAGCCTGGGTTCATTGCTACACACAGCCAGCTCTGTTTGTTTGTTGTGCTGTCTGCCTGCTGTGTTGTGGTAGCAGATCAAGCTGAGCTGAACCACAGTCTAGGCCACCCAGACAGCTTGCAGCATGTGCAGGGAACTGGGATATGCTGCAAGCTGGGATAAGCAGGGGAGTGGGAATGGGAAGAAAGAGAATGGAACATGCTCTTTGTCACAGGTACCTGGCTGTTCTTCTTCAGCAGGATAGTGGTCCCATCATCTATCTCAAATTCTCCATAGTCCCTTAAACACCTCACCTGGAAAGTGGACACAGCTCTCAGATCATCAGATCTCCTGCAGAAGACACTAGACATTACTGCTGACTTACACCATGTGCCCCAGGGCTGAGTGTGGAGATGTTCCTACATGCCTGCTGCAGCTGCCATATAAAACAGACATAAAAATAGCAGCCTGTTAACAGTGAAACTGTCTGAAGGAGCAGGTTAATTCTCACTGTGTTCTTCCAAAGAGAAGATCAGCTACTGACTGATTTCTCACAGCCTCTTCTTGCTTTGTTGTATCAATTGTGGAAAATGATTTATAGTCTCCTCTGTCAGAGTCCATTTGAAAAATAACTAATTAACAACCCTTACCATGGGAACAAGTCTGGTTGATCTGAGAGTTGGTTACGTTTCTACAAAGTGCTGCAAAAGCTTCCTCCAGGGATTCAGACCACTCATCCCTCCCCCAGTTCCCTGGGGACTAGAAGTCCCATCTTTGAACATACTTGGAGCCCTCAGTAGAAGATAAGAGTAAAATGCTGGCAGACAGAGTGTAAAGAGTAAGATGTGGAAGCATTGGTGCTCCTGAAGGCTTTGCTTAATGACCTTCTAACTTGGGATGGGGTAAAGTTCTCCAAAGAAAAGGTGGTTGAGAAAAATATTCCCAGTCAGAAACAAACCAATCTTGCACTTACTTCTATGTACAGGCTTTTAGGAGGTTTTAAGTCCTGGGTAAGGTCCAGCCCCTCCTCTCCTCCTACTGACCTCATGTAGGTGGCCAGAGACTTTTTGTACCGACTGAACCACTCCACCTGCAGACATCAACAGTGATCCCTCAGCAAAGCAAGACAGCTGCTGATGAGCAAGGTCTAGTTTGTTTGTGCTGTCAGACCACTGTTCCCAAGCGTGTTCATGCCACCCAAAGGTGAACATGAGCTTTTCTAAAGGGGAAATCTGCTCCAGAGGCAGAGCAATCCAAATTCAGGGCAGGACACGTGCTGCCAATGGTAGCAGCCAGGGGTAGCATTTTAGAGCAGCATGTGAAGACCTTGTTCTTCTGGCTGTAGGTCTGATCTAGTGAAGACCACCTGATCCAAACATAGCCTGCACTCAGCATCTATTTTGTACTTATAGACAATGAATAAACAAACCAGTATGGACAGAAAGGTGCAGAGTGTCATGCTTATAGCAGGGGAAGAGAAGTCTACCCTATTTTGACTCTACTTAGTAGATAATCCATCAGGAGGAACAAGTGGAAAGAGGAAGAGCTAAGCCACTCACTTCTTCAGCAGACATGTGGAATTGGATGCTGTTGGGCAGGACACTGCCATACTCCCACCTCAATGCTCGGATCCGCAGCAACCGGTCATACCTGGGGGAGAAAACAAAGAGCAAAACCAGTGTCTTCGCTGAGGTGAATGCTGGCAATATCCCCATGCAACGTTGATGCCCCTCTCTGCCCTCAATGCAGAGTGCAGTGGGTCACCCCACCAGCGCCTGGGGGATGAACGGAAGCTCCGTAGCCCCTGCGGGCGGCTGCAGCCCCCTCTCTACTTCCCCCTGCCACACTCACAGGTAGGCCAGGAGGCAACGCTGGTTCCGGAGCAGGCAGCAATGCCGAAAACGGATGAGGAAGATCAGGTCGGTCCGTCCAGACTTCGCTTCGGACCTGGAGAAGGAGGAGATGCGTTAAACGGGACGGGACGGGGACGCGCCTACCCTGCACCCGGACGCGACACTCACACGTCTGCCTGGTTCCGCTCATACAGCGCCCGCATCTCCTCCAGCACCTGCCGCAACTCCTCCGTCTGTAACACCGGAACAAGGGCAGTGAGAACGAGCCGCTGCCCCCTGCCCTGCTCCCCCGGGCTCCGATTCCCCCCGCCCCCGGCCCGGCTTGC